>JAFLJL010000729.1:0-69556 GCA_018398815.1 Conus ventricosus | reverse complement strand
TGTCCCTGGGGCCTTTAGAATCCTGCCCCTAGACTCGGGCCCTTGGGAAAATTTTTTTTTTAGGCCCCCCCACAAAACAATTAAAGATAAACCGGGGAATTTTTTTCAAAAATTTTTAAATTTGACCTGTTTTGATAAAAATTATGGGTATTTGTTTTGCCGAGAAAAAAAAGGGCTTTTTTTTTTTTTTTTTGAAAAAAAAAAAATCGGCGCTTTTTTTTACACACAAAAAAAAAAAAAAAAGACTTTTCCCCCCTTTTTTTTGGTTATCAGTTTCTTTTCGGGGGGCCGGTGTCAGGGGCAAGTTTTTGACTGTGTTGGTGGCCTGGGCATTTTTTGCTTTTGTGTACAGGGAAACGACCAACCGCCGGAGTCTTTTTGGTCAGGTCATCATGGAGTACCCCTTCTTTTGTTTCCTTTTCCCTTCCCCCTTAGTCCCAGCCAGACAAACCGAAACGGCTTCCGTTTTTTCCACTCGAAACACCCCCCCAAAAAATCAAAAAAAGACTGCTCCTCCCACCACAGTCGAAAAGGGTCCCTGTCCCCCATGCACATACTCCTATGCACACAGAGACAATCATGCACCCTTGCACGCTACAACAGCTGACCCCTTTCTTTCAACATAACAACACAACACATTTTGGAATTTCTCCCCCCATCAAATAAAGTTGTTTTTTTTTTCGTGCTTTCTCTCACGCCTCATTTCTGTAGGCACGAGAAGATCTGAACAGTTTCTTGCTGTTGTTCTTCTGCCATGTGTTATGCAACAAGACGTCCCTTTTATACATATTTAACACTGTTCTCGCAATTGTATTCAACCAAGACGTCCCTGTTATACGGAGTTTCACACTGTTGCTCGCAATGTGTTTATTCCACAAGACGTCACTGTATACAAAGTGTTAACACTGTTCTCCAATGTGTTTATTCAACAAGACGCGGGGGGGGGGGCCGTTTAATAAAAAGTGTTAACACTGTTCTCGCAATGTGTTATTCAACAAGACGCCCTTTTATACAAAGTGTTTAACACTGTTGTCCTCGCAATGTGTTTATTCAACAAGACGTCCCTTTTATACAGAGTGTTCACACTGTTCTCGCAATGCGTTATTCAACAAGACGTCTCCCTTTTATACAGAGTGTTAACACTGTTCTCGCAATGTGTTTATTCCAACAAGTGACTCCCTTTTAATACAGATTGTTCACCACTGTTCTCGCAATGTTTATTCAACAAGACGTCCCTTTTTTACAGAGATGTTCACACTGTTCTCTGCAATGTGTTATTCCAACAAACGTCCCTTTATACAAAGTGTTAACAATGTTTCTCGCAGAAAATTTATCTCCGGTCACACTGACCTCACATCATTCGTTCATTTCACGCATTGTTCCTTTTCAGTCATATCAGACGGCCATTGCTGATATAAACAACAGACCATTACACTTAACTTTTTCACGTCCGTACTGACGGCACTTTGCCTGATATAACAACAGACCAATTACACTTCTTTTTTCCAGGTCGTGAACGACGGCCACTTTGCCTGATATAAACATCAGACCACACACTTATTTTTCAGGTACCGTACAGACGGCCACTTCGCTCCTGATATAAACAACAGACCATTACACGTCTTTTTCAGGTCCGTCCAGACGGCCACTTTTGCCTATATAAACAACAGACCATCACACTTCTTTTCAGTCGTACAGACGGCCACTTTGCCTATATAAACAACAGACCATTACACTCTTTTTCAGGTCGTGCGACGGCCACTTTGCTGATATAAACAACAAACATCACACTTCATTTTCAGGACATACAGACGGCCACTTTGCCTGAATATAATCAACAGACCCTGTACACTTCTTTTAGATTCAAACAGAGGCCACTTTGCCTGATATAAACAACAGACCAGCACACTTCGTTTTCAGGTCATACAGACGGCCAATTTTGCCTGATACAACAACAGACCAATCACACTTCCTTTTTCAGGCATACAGATGCCACATACAGACCGGCCACTTTTGCCCTGATATAAACAACAAACCATCACACTTTCTTTTCCAGGTCCGTACAGATGGCACTTTGCCTATATACACAACAACCATCACACTTCTTATTGCAGGACGACAGACGGCCACTTTGCCTGATATAAACAACAACCATTCTGGGTCAACACAACACCCATTTTTCTTTAAATTTTCAAGGGAAAAAGTCCTTTCATCACCAAACATAATACATTCTTTCTGTGAGACATTTATCTCATCATATTTCCAAATCAAAATTTTTTTCTCGATTAACAGGCAAGATGTTCTTTTCCCATAGAGAAAGTTCCTTATGACTGCACTCTCGTCTCTACTACAATCCAAAGCCAGAGTTCCTGTGCATTGCCAGGGCTGCCAGGCTCATTCAATGTAATCCAGCCGAAAGTACATGGTGCATGCCCCAGAAAGTCATAGCACTCTATTAAACATCCTAAAAGTAATAACTTCCTGTGAATATACTTGCGACACTCGATCACAGGAATCCCCATCTTACCTATCGTATGTGTGAACATATAAGAATTTGGAAATAATTTGATCACGATCAAAATGAGCAACGATCGAAATTTCAGATCGTGATAAAAAGCTTGCGATTGAAAATGATCAAAAATATTCCACGACATCCCATACTCATCCTAAGGATCAATGATATATGAGCCCACAATGTTTGAGAGCTCACTCACTCTCTGTCTAAGTCACACTTCTTCCTTCCTCTTCTCCTTCTAGCTAATCTCTCTCTCTTCTCACTCTCATCTGGGTCTCTCTCTCTCTCTCTCTGTCGCTCTCTCTCTCTGTCTCTCTCTCTCTGTCTGTCCCTGTCTCTCTCTCTGTCTCTCACTCTCTCTCTGTCTGTCTCTCTCTCTCTCACTCTCTGTGTCCTTGTCCTGTCAAGTCCGCTGCGTTCCCCCAAAATGACAGGCAATCTGACTCTCTGTCTGTCTGCTCCTCTATCTCTCTCTCTGTCTGCTGTCTGTCTCTAAACTATCTCTCCTCTCTCTCTCTCTCTCTTGTCCTTGTCCTGTCCAGTCCGCTGCGATCCCCAAATGACAGCACTCTTCTTTTTCCTCAAAAACAAATCACTGCTCTAAAACACTGAGAGCAAGCACCCTGATAGTGAGTTACAGTCACTCCAGTTAAGGTTCTCCTAAACACCATCTAGTATTGCACAGGCAGGTCTGCGTTAAAGTGCACAAAAAACGGAAGATTATATACATTTCTTTCCTGGGGCGCATGACATCCACAATTCAACAAGTGTACGGCTCAAAATGAGTGCAAGCAAGTACATGAGACCCACATCATGTTGTCAAGACAACGGGAACCACTTGTTTCAACAGCCAGAAAACCCAACACCTGTTCAACAACGAAGGCATGGCCAACGACAACACACTGATGCCATAGCTGCTTCAAAGGACAGAAGCCACAACAGCCTGTTCCATCAACGAAGCATGGCCAACGACAACACTGACCCATAGCTTAACAAAGGACCTGAAGACACAACCGCCAGTCCTATAAACGAAGGCACGCCAACGACCACACAGATGCCATAGCTTACAAAGGACCAGAAGACACCACAGCCTGTTTCCTATCAACGAAGGCATGGCCAACGACAACACTGATGCCATAGCTTACAAAGGACCAAAGACACAACCGCCTGTTCCTATCAACGAAGGCATGGCCAACGACAAAATCAATGCCTTGGCTTACACAGGAACAGAAGACTGGATGGGGAGAGGACATTCTATGCGACTTTTTCGGAATTCTCCATCGTAAACTCCACCTGCTACAGCAGTCCAGAAGAGCTTTTGGCCGAAGCTTGGAAGCTTTTTCTTGAGGCACCATGTTGCCGAAAAAACAAAGTCAGAAAACTGAGGCAACCACAAAGACGCGTTCACACACCAAGGACAGACAGGGAGCTGAATAAACAGACCACAAACATTTAAGAGAACCGAGCATCATGGGCAATTACTCTTGCTAGAATAAACAGACCACAACATAAGTACAAGACATCATGGCAAATTACTCTTGCTAGAATAAACAGACCACATAACAGAGCATCAGAGGCAATTACTCTTGCTAGAAAAAACAGACCACAACATTAAGTGACAGAGCATCATGGGCAATTACTCTTGCTAGAATAAACAGACCACAACATTAAGTGACATAGCATCAATGGGCAATTACTCTTGCTAGAATAAACAGACCACAACATTAAGTGACAGAGCATCAAGGCAATTACTCTTGCTAGAATAAACAGACCACAACCTGAAGTGACAGAGCATCATGGGCAATTACTCTTGCTAGAATAAACAGACCCACAAATGATGTGACAGAGCATCATGGGCAATCTCCACTTTGCTAGAAAAACAACCTCAACATGAAGTGACAGAGCATCATGGGCAATCACTCAGGCTAGAAATAACATACCACAACATGAATGTGAGACAGAGCATTCATGGCAATTTCTCTTGCTAGAATAAACAGACCACAACATGAAGTGACAGAGCATCCTGCAAATTACTCTGCTAGAATAAACAGCCACAACCAATAATGGCAGAGCATAATGGGAAATTACTCCCTTGCTAGAATAAACATACCACAACATTAAGTTGAAAACCCCCAGAGCACATGGGCAATTAAACTCTTGCTAAATAAACACCACAACATTAAGTGACAGAGCTTCATGGCCAATTACTCTGCTAGAATCAACAGACCACAACATTAAGTGACAGAGCAACATGGCAAGTTACGCTTGCTAGAATAAACAACCACAACATTTAGACAGAGCATCATGTAATTTTACTCTAGCTAGAATTAAACCACTCCACAACATTAAGTGACAGAGCATCATGGGCCATTACTCTTGCTGTCTCATGGTAAACTGAGCGTGAAAGTTCCCAAGATCCTGTGTGTGGATAGACAAAGTGCTCCATTCTTTCTTTGGGGCACTCTTGGCAAGTTGATCAGACCAACCACGCTCACTGCCTCCAAAGGACCCCTTCTGGGAACTCACACCAACACTATGTGTTTCCCATCAGAATTTCACACACCACTGACTGGGAACTCACACCAACACTATGGTTGTTTTTCCATCAGATTTCACACGACCACGACTGGGAACTCACACCAACACCATGTTGTTTCCATCAGATTTCCACACACCAATGACTGGGAACCCACACCAACACTCTGGTGTTATCCATACAGATTTCCCACACCACTGACTCTGGAACTCACACTCAACACTATGTTGATTCCATCAGATTTCAAGATCACTGACTGGGAAACTCACGCCAACACAGATTTTCACACATTCAAGCTACCACACACCATACTCACACAGCTTACCAAACACACACACTCACATGGGTGGGGCAGCTTTCCACACACAACATATCACAAAGCTTACCATACACACATATTCAAACAGCTTACATACAACACATATTCACACAGCTTACCAACACACATATTCCAGTTTTACATACCACACATATTTCACCCAGCTTGCCACACACAGCATCTTCACACACCTTACATACACTGATTTTCACATCAGCTTACCATACACATCAGGTTCACAATAGCTTCCATACACACAGATATTCACACAGCTTACCATACACACAGATATTCACACAGCTTACCACACACAATATTCACACAGCTTCTACACACAGATATTCACACAGCTTACCACACACAGATATTCCACCAAACAGCTTACCACACTCAAAGATTCATACAGCATACCCACACACAGATATTCACACAGCCTTACCATACACAAGGCAGACATTCACACAGGCTTACATACACAGATATTCACACAGCTTACCACACACACATTATTCATACACTTACAACACACATATCACACTGCTTACCAATCACAGAGATTCAACCACAGCTTACCCCACACCGATATTCACCAGCCTTACCAAACAGATAGTCACAGGCTTACCACACACAGATATTCACACTTACCACACACAGATATCACACAGCTACCCACACCAGATATTCACACAAGCTTACCAACACACTGATATTCAAATTCGTCTTACCAACACACAGATAGTACACAGCTTAACCACACACAGATAATCACACGGCTTACCACACACAGATATTCACAGCTTACACACACAGATATTCACACAGCTTACCCACACACAGATTTCACACTTACCACACAACAGATGATTCTCACAGCTTAGCATACACATATATAATACAGTTTACTACACACAGATTATTCACACAGCTCACCACACAACAGATATTCCACAGCTTACCACACACACAGAAATCATACAGCTTACCACACACACAGATATTCATACAGCTTACCACACACAGATATTCACACAGCTTACCACACACAGATATTCACACAGCTTACCATTTCTTCCAGCAGCAAAAGCAGCAGCTCGTGAGTCAGAACGCGACCAGATGCTACAGAAGGGTGGGGGGGTGGGGGGGGACAAAGTCCCGAAGAGCACCCCCAATGACTCCAGCCATGACACCGAGCCACGTTGCATGACGACTTTGTCCCGCATCTTCACAAAGGTCATCTGAAATCATTACAACACCAAAAGCTATTCACTACAACAGAAGAACCTTAACAATCTTAAAATTAATACTCAAAAAATAAAGGTATATTCAACAGCACTAAAATTCTTTTAACTGATGGCAGCCACAACAGAGGAGAAGGCAATTCACTGGATGATGGGCTGGGGGGGGGGGGGGGTCCAGAAAGGAAATATTTCACAAATTAAAAGTTTGGCGTGCAGCAAAGTGGCTATTGTTACTATTCTTTTTGAATCACTGATCCCTTCCCCCCCCCCCCCCCCCCCTCCCTCCAATCCACACATACACACTTACAGTTCCCTAGCAATTCATAAATCTATTTGAAAAAACAAACGAGCCCACAATTCCTGATAAATTTAACACTAAATTTATTTCAATTTGATCAAAAAAATAACTGCAATAACTGAGGGCAGGTGAAAGGTGGGTGTGCCCAGTAAGGAGGTATGTACAAACAAAACTCAAAGACTGATGAACTACATGTGTGCTGCACCCAATGAGAGGTATGTACAACATAATCAAAACTGATTGCAAGCTACATGTATTCATGCACCCAGTGAGAGGTATGTACAACATAACTAAAATACTGATGCACAACATGTACTCATGCTCCCAATGAGAGGTATGTACAACATAACTCAAACACATGATGCTTCTCCATGTATTCATCACCCAGTGAGAGGTTATGTACATAACGCAAATACTGATGCCACTAACAGTATTCATGCACCCAGTGAAGGTATGTACATAACTCACATACTGATTCACTACATGTATTCATGCACCCAGTGAGAGGTATGTACAACATAACTCAGATCAAATACTGATGCACGGCTTGTATTCCCATGCACCCAAGAGAGGTATGTACAACTTAACTCAAATACTGATGCAGCTACATGGTTCATGCACCCAATGAGAGTATGTACATCATCACTCAAAGACTGATGCACTACATGTATTCATGAGAATGTGAAAGTAATAAATGACAAAGGACATAGACGAACAAACAAAAGAAAAACATGAAATGGTCGATAAGTCAGATAAGGGAAATCAATCACAAAAATAATGTCAGACAATGTTCGTAGTCAAGTGCTAACATGTGTTGAAAGTATTTTGCATTCTACAATATAATATATAGACACATTGCAAAAAATCACTAGTAGCCTTCTTCTGATAGACTTACAATGACAGGGATAGCTATAATTCATTCTGGAAAAAGCTAAGTGCACTAGAAAATGACGCTTCACCAATACTGGACTCTATAACTGAGGCAAAAGCACAAGTTTAACACCTCAGTTCAAGTGTCCTGTTTAAACGGAATATTAAGCTATATACTTTTAAATTATGTACTAAAAAAAAATGGAACCAGAACACAATTTTATTCATCAGCAAGTCTGTTTGAAGCTGATGCTTTTGAACTGGCATTGATCAGCAGTTGTCTGATATACTGGATAAATCTCGGATTCTGCGTGAGCGGTTATTGCAACCATTGTTTAGCAAGGCCCCCATGACTGAGTGAAACACAGACCGTGCTTCTTTCGCTGCTCGGTTCTGAGGCCTACGAATGGCCTGGACCCAAAGTGGCAAATGTTACTGATGAGGAAACCAATAGGCGTTTTTAACAAAAGACTTGGAAAATACTTTAAATGCTACATTAGTATAACAAAGGCAATAAAGCAACAGCATCATACAAGGACAAAATAATTCATAAGAAAGAAAATTTTTTTTACAAGGAAAATAACTTCATTGTGGACTGTTGTCCTCAGCTGCAAGTCAGGCTTTGAAATACGTAATGGCGAGTCTCCATGTTTTGCCATTTCGAAAAGGGGATTTAATTCACACACACTCACAGAGCGTGACAGAGAGTCCTCGTTCACACAGACACACACACACACACAGACCTGACAGACAGTCTCTCTTTCACACACACACACGACGTGCTAGACAGTCTCTCTTTCACACGACAGACACACACACACTGCACACAGAGAACTGTGACAGACGAGGTCCTCTCGTCATCACCACACAGACCACACGAGACTGCAGACACACACAGACTGTGACAACACTCTCTTTCACACAGACAGACACACCAGACTGTGATCAGACAGTTTTCTCTTTCACACAGACACACAACACAAACACAACCCATCCTAATAACACAGCCAACCAGGCAGCTTGTTGATTACCACTGTCCTGAAGCGGTGAAACGACACGGAGTGAACTACTGTGGGCATGACAGGGCACCCATGGCTCCTTGTAGGCCCCGCTGTCCCATCACCTGGACCACAGCACATTTGGGCCACGCCTGGTCAGTCAGCGGACCACCCAGACTGAAGCCGTCGCTGGACTCCCACTCTGGCTGTCCCTCCACCTCTGCGGCAGCACAAACATCACCGCAACCTGTGGAGTACAGCCAAGGTGTTGAATGGTGAGGGACAGTCATGTCTTTGTGGGGGGGGGGGGGGGGGGGGGAATCCTAGTGTGTGTAGCTCCTATGACGCACAACATACACCTGTGGAGGACAGCCAAGGTGTTAATGGTGAGGGACAGTCGTGTCCCTAGGGGATGTGTAGCTCCTATGACCAACAGACATCTGTGGAGGACAGCCAAGAGGTGTTGGAAAATGGGGAGAGGGACAAGGACATGTCCTAGTGGTGTGTAGCTCTATGACACACCATGACATCTGGTGGAGGAACAGCCAAGGTGGTAGAATGGTGAGGGACAGTCATGTCCCTAAGTGGTGTGTAGCTCTCTATGACACAACAGACACCTGTGGAGGACAGCCAAGGTGTTGAATGTGAGGGACATCGTGTCCCTAGTGGTGTGTTCCTATGACTACATGACACCTGTGGAGGACAGCCAAGGTGATGAATGGTGAGGGACAGGCGTGTCCTAGTGGTGTGGTAGCCCTATGACACAACATGATATCTGAGGAGGACAGCCAAGGTGATTGAATGGTGAGGGACAAGAGTCGTGTCAGTGGTGTTAGCTCCTAGACACAAATGACATCCTTGTGGAGGACACCAAGGTGTTATGTGAGGGACTGTCGTGTCCTAGGGTGGTTGTAGCTCCTATGACACATGACACCTGTGAGGACAGCCAAGTGTTTGAATGGTTGAGGGACAGGTCATGTCCTATGAGGTGTGTCTCCTATGACACAACAGACACCTGTGGAAGGACAGCCAAGGTGTTGAATGGTGAGGGACGTCATGTGCCTAGTGGGTGTGTAGCTCCTGTGACACAACATGAACACCTGTGGAGACTGGGAAATGAGGGGCACAGCCGTCCCCCCAGATGTAACATCGCCCTCTTAGTTTCCTGGCTTACATCGCTGCTGACGACCCGACGCTGTGACCTTCACCGCTGTGGAGTGACAAGCAGAGCGTGGGAACAGTGCTCTGGGCATGTGCAGGACACAGAGTACTGAGTATTCTGTGCTGATGTTTTCTCTTGTGTTTCACGCTTTATTACCTTACACTGCCCATAGCTGGAAATCATGTAACTCTGTGTGTGATTTGTGTGCTGTGCTTTTTTCTTGTGTCGTTTCACATGACTTTGGTACGCTTCCGCGTTTTGAGTGTGCAATCCTTCAGTTTGTTGTTGTTGTGGCGTTGTGCCTTCTCCTCAGTTGGCCGGACCAGTGGGGTCAGTGAAGTGCCATGCCAGGGGCGCTCTGGTATAGCCTGGTGTGTGTGTGTGTGTGTGTGTGTGGTTGGTGTGTGTTGTGTGTGTGGTGTGTGTGTGTGTGTGTGCATATGTATATGTGTGTGTGTGTGTTTGTGGTTGTTGTTTGTGCAATGGTATGTGTGTGTGTTGTGTGTGTGTGTGTGAGTGTGTGTGTGTGTGTGTGTGTGTGTGACTCTGTGTGTGGTGTGGTGTGTGTGTGTGGTGTGTGTGTGTGTTTGTGTGTGTGACAGTGTGTGTGGGTGTGTGTGTGTGGTGTGTGTGGTGTGTGTGTGACCACCCTGCATTTGGGCTAAAAAACACATGGCCTATGTCTCCTGAAAAAATCAGACATACTTCCCATCATTAGGGGAAAATTTCAAATCAATAAAACCCAAATTGCGTAAGAGGTGACAAGCATTCCCGGTTAAATCCCCCTACCCATCTCAATTAACACCATTCATTGAATTAGCAATTACCATTGAGATAAACAGAGAGAGAGAAGAGAGAGAGAGAGAGAGAGAGCGAGAGAGATGGAGAAGAGAGAGCGAGAGAATGCTGCTTTTGTTGTCATGTTTGTGGAAGTGCGTGTGCACGTGTGTGCACTCGCATGTGTCCTGGTGTGTCAGTGTGTAATTTCAATTAAAGTAGGTGAGGGGTGGAAATCAATTTCAGTGTGGGTGTGTGTGTGTGGTGTGTGTGTTATCCAGCTGTTTGTTATACACTGCTGTTTGTTTGTGTATGGGTATCTGTTAGTGAGTGTGTGTGTGTGTTGTGTTATCCATCTGTTTTTATTATACTCTGTTGTTGGTGGATGGGTATCTGTAGTGTGTGTGTGTGTGTGTGTGTGTGTGTGAGTTATCCATCTGTGATATACGGCGGGGGGTTGGTGTATGGGTTATCTGTTAGTGTGGTGTGTGCTGCTCACCCCCCCCCCCCCCCCCTCCCCGTTCAACGAATTTATTAAATTGTGTGAACCTCCAGTCGTGAGTAGGCTTCACCTGAAGATGAAAATGCGACAAAAGTTTGCTTGGTGTGTGGTATATGTGACATCAGTTTTTCAAATGATTTGAACGGGAAGTACAAGGTCCGGTAGGAAGCATTTTCACTGTTTATAACGGACATCTGCATGTGTGGCATGCTGAAATCTTGCTTACTAAAAGCATGGTGTGCTGTGATGGAATCAGTATCGCATGCTTCACCAGACATAGAGCACGCAGATAGACAGCAAAACATGCCTAGGCCGTGTTAGGGAAACATCCGCTGTGTTCCCACTGAAGCTGACCAGTGCCGACAGTGACACCTGTTGGGCTCGCTACCCGCTGTCAGGTAGGCCGTGCCGCAATCATTTTCGTAGTGTAAAGAAAGATAATATGTACGTCCAATATGTCCCGGAGTTTGAAGATCATTGAAAGGGGGACGCATGCTCTCCATTCGGGTGTGTTCATTAGTCTGTTCAATCAAATCGTATTTTTTTCATCGCAAATCTTGTGGTTGCTTGCCTGCAATGGCGTATGAAAGAGATCCATTCATGTTTGGTATCGTTCTGTCAGCATCGACCCCACAATCCAGTGACATCATCGACCACAGTTCCGCTGCATTCTGGCACAAAGTATTAATGAAGAAACACAGCACCCTGTTTCCCAACACACTATCAGCCTACAGCTGATCACATTACGTGGATGGAGGAAAGCTTGTGGTAGGTTAGCGCGAGGAAGCTGGCTGCTGGCGGCTGCAGTTGTAGGGAGGAAGCATGTGGGAGGTTAGCCGCGGGAAGCTGCAGCTGTAGGCTGCAGTGTAAGGGAGGAAAGCATGTGGAGGTTAGCGCGAGGAAGCTGGCACTGTAGCTGCAGTGTAGGAGGAAAGCTTTGTGGGAGGTTAGCGCGAGAAGCTGGCAGCTGTAGGCTGCAAGTGTAGGGAGGAAAGCTTGTGGAGGTGAGCGCGAGGAAGCTGGGTCCAGCTGTAGGCTGCAGTGTAGGAGGAAAGCTTGTGGGAGGTCACGCGAGGAAGCGGCAACTGCAGCTGCAGTCGTAGGGAGGAAAGCTTGTGGGCGTCAGCGCGAGGAAGCTGGCAGCTGTACTGCAGTGTAGGAGGAAAGCTTGTGGGAGGTTACGCGATGAAGCTGGCAGCTGTAGGCCTGGCCGTGTAGGGAGGAAAAGCTGTGGAGGCTAGCGCGAGGATGCTGGCACTGGCAGGCTGCAGTGTAGGGAGGAAGCTTGTGGGAGGGCAGCCGAGGAAGCTGGCAGGCTGTAGCTGCATGTGTAAGGAGAAAGCTTGTGAGGTCAGCGCGAGGAAGCGGGCAGCTGTAGGCTGCAGTGTTAAGGGGAGGAAAGCTGTTGGGGAGGTTAGCGCGGAGGAAGCTGCAGCTGTCGCTGCAGTGTAGGGAGGAAAGCTGTGGAGGATAGCGCGAGGACGCTGGCAGCTGTCGGCTGCAAGTGCAGGAGGAAAGCTTGTGGGAGGTAGCGCGAGGAAGCTGGCAGCTGTAGCTGCAGTAGTAGGTAGGAAAGCATGTGGGAGGTCAGCGCGAGGAGCTGGCAGCTGAAGGCTGCAGTGTAGGGAGGAAAGCTTGTGGGAGTCCGAGCGCGAGGGGGGGGGGGGGGGGGGGGGTGGGGGGGAGGAAGCTGGCAGCTGCAGCTGCAGTGTAGGGATTAAAGCTTGGTGGAGGTTGGCGAGGAAGCTGGCAGCGCAGGCTGCAGTGTAGGGAGGAAATCTTGTGGAGGTTTAGCGCGAGGAATGCTGGCAGCTGTAGCTGCCAGTGTCAGGGAGGAAAGCTGTGGAGGTAGCGGCGAGGAAGCTGGCAGCTGCAGGCTGCAGTGTAGGGAGGAAAGCTTGTGGGAGGTATAGCGCGAGGAGCTGGCAGCTGCAGGCTGCAGTGTAGGGAGGAAAGCTTGTGGGAGGTAGCGCGAGGAAGCTGCAGCGGCAGCGCAGTGTAGGGAGAAAGCTTGGGGAGGTTAGCGCAGCAGAAGCTGGCAGCTGTAGCTGCAGTGTAGGGAGGGAAGCTTGTGGGAGTTAGCGCGAGAAGCTGGCAGCTGTAGGCTGCCGTGGCGCCGTTTAATATCAACAGCGGCCGTCTCCACCCCATTCCTCTCGCCTTTCTCTGAGACCAGTAGGGTCAAGTTACTGCCCTTCTCTCTACTAAGTATTCCTCTGCGGACTAGAGTGGGGACGGTCATTACCTGGTAGTCCAATACTCTTAAGATACCAGCATCAACTGTGGAGCGGACGGTTACAACAATACTCTTTGTGCTTGGTTTCCTGGCCATGTTGGCATCGCGGGAACGAAATGGGTTGAGAGCGTTAGCCAATACGGCCACCAAGAGAGAAACTGTCCAACATTTATATCCCTGCTCAGATGTGAAACCCAAAATTAACGATTTATGTGAGAGAACCTCTGCAGGAGGATTGGAACACACCGACGAATAACAAGCTCTTTCAGATCCGTCCAAACCTTAAGGAGTTCCGCCCATCCACTCGGGAGTCGTGAAAGAGGAACCGGTTTCTGTACCGGGCTGCAACACACCGGGCCAATGTCGTATTTTACCCATGCTTACCTTTTAAAGAAGTGAAGAAGGCCCGTGGTGCATTCCATTTCCATGCGCCACTCCACAATGAAACATGTTCTTTTATAGAGTGTTGGGACTTGCACGATGTGAGACAACAAACATTTATTACAGCGAGTCCATGAAGATCCTGTTCAGGATTCCGCCTGATGTGATCCTTGAGTGTTTTGAGAGAGTTTTACAGTTTGCATCGATTTAAGATTTTACGAAGAAAGATTTTTAACAAAGTTTCTGGTGCGTTTGTAGACGATGGTCATTTAACGAGATGTAGGAAGGTTTTTTTTTTTTTTTTTGTTTTTTGTTTGTTTTTTTTTTGACTGGTGAGTTGATTTTTAAACGTGGTGAAGCCCTGATATGGCCCTTTGCGGTCGCTGGGCTTTAACACCATTATCTTATCTATCTACTTGGAGGACAGGTGAACAGACGGGGACAGTCATGTCCCTGTGGTCTGTAGCTCTTAAGATACAGCATCTTCTGTGGAGGACAGGTGAACAGACGGGGACAGTCATGTCCCGTAGTTCTGTAGCTCTTATGATACAGCAGAATCTGTGGAGGACAGTGAACAGACAGGGACTGTCAGTCCCTGTATCTGTAACCATAAGACCACATCTCTGTGAGGACAGGTGAACAGACGGGGGACATGAAGCTCCTTAAGATACTCGTCATCTGTGGAGGACAGTAACAGACGGGGCCAGTCATGTCCCTGTAGGTCCTGTAGCGTTAAGATTCAGCGCATCTGTGGAGGCACAGGTGAACAGACGGGGACAGTCATGTCCCTGTAGTCTGTAGCTCTTAAGATACAGCGTCATCTGTGGAGGACAGGTGAACAGACGGGGACAGTCATGTCCCTGTAGTCTGTAGCTCTTAGGACACTGTCGCACACCACATCATCTTGAAGAACACTCAGGGTCATCACGAATGGCAGGGGAAAATTATGGTTTGCCAAAACTATGAACAGGAATTTTTCCCCTAGTTATCATTCCATTTGGCAGCCATAGCAACGTGTGGTGTTCAGTGCCAGCCACTGACTGCAAGAAACTCCAAACATGGCAGCACTGCTATGCTGGAATGTTAACATTTCAAACAATATCAGGAGGTCGTCTCAATACGGTTTGATTTGTTTTGGATGCGTGTACTTGAGTGTAACCATGAATTCACTTGAGAACCTAGCAGACACGAATTGTTGTACCTGGCATAAATTGCCTCGCTCCCTCTCTCTCCTCTCCCTCTCATTCCTCCCACCCTCTCACTGCCCCCCACCCCCTCACTGCCCCCCACCCCCTCACTGCCTGTTTCAGTTGTTTCCTTTTCATTCACCTGCAGAGTCTGATGTGGAGAGGTCCTTGACGATGATGCCCTGATGTGTGGCACTGGCGTTGACTGGGAGGGTCACCTCAAGACAGCCTCGCCCTTGTCCAGCTTCACCTCAGTGCCGATACACTCAGCCCCGGCCAGGGAAGACGTCGCCACAGTGAGTGCCATCATGATCCACACAGCTGCTGCTGACCCTGTCAACACACGTCATCCACTGCTGTGAGCTGGATGGACCACTTCGTTTAGGACTTCAGCAATTCATGTTGCACAGCTGAGAACCTGTTGAAAGACAATTTAGTTACCTGTGGGGATGAAGGGGGGAGGGTGATGACCGACTGGTTGGGTGAAAGTTCTGAACTCACTGCACCTTTTCCAGGCATGCCTACCCCAAAATATGGTTTTCAGGAACACTCATGCTCAACATCAGGAACAGGCTGTGATTTTCAGGAACACAAACACAAAGGGCCACATCAGGGCTGTGTGTGTGTGTGTGAGAGAGAGAGAGAGAGAGAGAGGAGAGGAGAGAGAGAGGAGAGAGAGAGAGAGAGAGAGAGAGAGAGAGAGTGCATAAACACCACAAGAACAGCAAAAGACCTACCTTATTTACACCATGTACATGTAAACGTGTGACTTGAGACCCCAGCTGACATGAATGATTCTGCCTGGAGCAACCCCCCCCCCCTCCAACCCCCCCCTCCCCTAGTTGTTTCCTTTCTGTTTCATTCACCTGCTCCTGCACCTGTGCTGAACAGCCCTGACGATGATGGAGGGCAGTGTGGCACTGAGGGAACAGCTCATGGCAGCCTGCTCCACCTCCTCACTGCCCATGACTGCAGTCCAGGTCAGGGAAAACAGCACAGTGGGGACCAGCTGGTGACGCTCAGCTGCTGCTGACCCTGTCAACACACGTCATCCACTGCTGTGAGCTGGATGGACCACTTTGTTTAGGACTTCAGCAATTCATGTTGCACAGCTGAGAACCTTTGAAAGAACGTTCAGTAATCCTTCAGGACGAACAGGGAGGGGTGACTGCCTCCTTTCTGAATATAGCATAGGGTGAAGGTTGTACACTCCTAGCACTGCTTCATTCAGGACGAACAGGGAGGGGGTGACTGCCTCCTTTCTGAATATAGCATAGGGTGAAGGATGTACACTCCTAGCACTGCTTCATTCAGGGAAATGGCCCTGTACACATAGGCACAGAAATCATTCTGTGCTCAACATCAGAAAATGTGCATGTGTAATCAGGCATGGTACTGAAGGAAAATCATTTTTCCCTGAAAATGTTTGGGGGTCCAGGGGGGGTGCCCCCTGGCGGGGTCAAGGGGCAGAGCCCCTTGTGGGGGTCAGGGGGCAGCGCCCCTGAAGCTGAAGGTTTTTCAGCAATTCTAGCCTGTAAAAAAGCCTCTCCTTGAACTAATTTCAGTTCTTCATACTAAGCAATTTCTGCCACAAAATAAGCTCTCCTAGAATCACTTTATCAGTCATTCCTTCAACCCAAAGGAGGTTTTAAACCCAAGTAGTCACATAGCAAAAATGAGTACATATCTACATTGCTTTAGGTGGCATACAGTAAGTCAAATTGTAAACGTTTTACTTGCTATGTCAGTGAAGCACACACACAGTGTACACACAGGAGACCCCTCATTTTGCACAACTTTGGTCATCATGTCCAGCACCACCAACACAGCATAGCACAGCACAGCAAAGTAGTGGTCTATTTCATGTCTTGAGTTCCAGTTTTGTTTACTATGTTCAATTCTTTTATGATCCATCTCCTCTACATTAGTTACTCCTTTTACTTTTTACATCTATCTGAATACAGTACAAAATGAGTTTAAGTTTTGTGTCTCTTTTAACGTACACATTTTAAGTTATGTGTCTCTTCAGTGCAAGCAATTAATGTGAATGAGATGAAGACTACTTTTTGCCGATTTCTTAGCCATCTGCTTCATGAGCAGAGCCTACTTTTTGTAATGTCCAAACCTCATTCTCTTTGCTTCCTGTAATGCTTTGCTTCCTGTAATGTTCAATGGCTTTTCTCTTTGAAGCCAGCCAAATGTGTTCCTTCTGGAACAGTTCAAACTTTTTCTTTCTTTCTTCTTTTTCTTTCTCCAAAATGTGGTAAGTCTATCAACTGTTCCAAGCACGACGAAAACGTTTCATTTCCGTGGCTCCTGTTCAGCCAATCCCATCGCCATTTGTTTGCCACACCAGCATCAATATCTCCTGTCGCAGAATTTCGCGGAACTATGTCTGTACGCTTTGGCATTTTTATTTTTTCCTTCTTTTCTTTAATCTTGTTCAAATTCGATCACGTCGACCCAGAGCGGAAAGCAGTGGCGAATGTCACGAAAGCGCATGCGCGGAAGTAGTAGTCCTGCTCAATGCTACTTCTCGCGAGACGAAGGCTTGAAGTGAATGACCTGAAACGAACTAAGTGGGCTGGTCTCGTCGGGCACGGCTCGCTTTTTTTTTTTTTTTTTTTTTTTTTTTTGCGGATTTCCGCGAATTCGCGGACATGTACCATGCCTGATTGATCAGTTTTGGGCAAAGATGGACTGTAAAAGATATCCACTGCTGACAGCTGTTGCCAAGAAATTGCTGAGTGCATTCCATGGCCCAGCTGTTGAAGCCTCATTCAGCAGCATGGGTGAGATTCTCCACGCTGGTTGTAGCAGGATGGACCTTGCCACATACTCTGCAATACAAGGGGTCAGATATTTCTTGGCAGCCAACAACACCACAGCAGTCAGCTTGTTCTCCAAAAAGGATCCTGTGTCTGAGCCTGTGCCAAAAAAGCTGGTGGAGAAGATGAACAAGTGATGGATTGTTAACAATGACAGAAAAGAAAGCAACAGACAAGCAGAGATGGAGAGAAGGATGTTAACAATGGCAGAAAAGAAAGCAATAGACAAGCAGAGATGGAGAGAAGGATGTTAACAATGGCAGAAAAGAAAGCAACAGACAAGCAGAGATGGAGAGAAGGATGTTAACAATGACAGAAAAGATGGAGAGAAGGATGTTAACAATGACAGAAAAGATGGAGAGAAGGATGTTAACAATGACAGAAAAGAAAGCAACAGACAAGCAGAGATGGAGAGAAGGATGTTAACAATGACAGAAAAGATGGAGAGAAGGATGTTAACAATGACAGAAAAGATGGAGAGAAGGATGTTAACAATGACAGAAAAGATGGAGAGAAGGATGTTAACAATGACAGAAAAGAAAGCAACAGACAAGCAGAGAGGGAGAGAAGGATGTTAACAATGACAGAAAAGAAAGCAACAGACAAGCAGAGATGGAGAAAGGATGTTAACAATGACAGAAAAGAAAGCAATAGACAAGCAGAGAGGGAAAGAGAAGGATGTTAACAATGACAGAAAAGATGGAGAGAAGGATGTTAACAATGACAGAAAAATGGAGAGAAGGATGTTAACAATGACAGAAAAGATGGAGAGAAGGATGTTAACATGACAGAAAAGAAAGCAACAGACAAGCAGAGATGGAGAGAAGGATGTTAACAATGACAGAAAAGATGGAGAGAAGGATGTTAACAATGACAGAAAAGAAAGCAACAGACAAGCAGAGATGGAGAGAAGGATGTTAACAATGACAGAAAAGAAAGCAACAGACAAGCAGAGATGGAGAGAAGGATGTTAACAATGACAGAAAAGAAAGCAACAGACAAGCAGAGATGGAGAGAAGGATTTAACAATGACAGAAAAGATGGAGAGAAGGATGTTAACAATGACAGAAAAGATGGAGAGAAGGATGTTAACAATGACAGAAAAGAAAGCAACAGACAAGCAGAGATGGAGAGAAGATAGGTCTTGGTGCTCCTGTGTCAGGTGAATCTGCAACTAAGACAGCAGAAAGGAAAAGAATCATGGAAGAGGGACAGGTCAACAGAGAGGAAGATCTAACATCTGACAAGGCAAACACTGAAGGAAAAAGAGAAAGAAAGTGGCAAGAAGAAAACTGACAAGAAAGGAGGCAAACACTGAAGGAAAAGAGAAAGAAAGTGGCAAGAAGAAAACTGACAAGAAAGGAGGCAAACACTGAAGGAAAAGAGAAAGAAAGTGGCAAGAAGAAAACTGACAAGAAAGGAGGCAAGCACTCAGACATCAGAAGCAAGCTTGTTGGTGGCAGCAGCATGGCAAAAGGTGCCACAGACCATGGGAACTGCAAAGCAGCTCAAGCTCAAGGAAAAGACCTGGTTCCCCTGCTAGAAGCAATGAACCCATGACAAAAGGTGCCACAGACCATGGGGAACTGCAAAGCAGCTCAAGCTCAAGGAAAAGACCTGTTCCTCTGCTAGAAGCAATGAACCCATGAAAAAGAAATGGCAGAGCTGACTGACATGAACACTGGAGGTTCTGAAACGGAACAGAGTGCTGTCAAGAAGACTCAAAAGACTGTAGCATTTTTTTTTCAAAAGAACATAGTTTCTAAGTACCTACTGCTTGTACCTGTAGGTCAGCTGGGGCTTTTGAACAGTGATCGAATAGCTTGATTGTGTTTTGAATAGGTCTATGTGTGACTCCAAGGATTAATCACTACATAAAACACTATTTCAGTTTTTATTGTATGGACTGCCAAAACTGTTTCCCCACCCCACCCCAAGCATAGTTTCCTGCAGACTGCATTGAAATTGAATTCCCATTTTTGATATGTGGACTGCCCAAAGTGGTGTTTTGTTTTTTTTTTCCCCCCTTATCAAACAAGGGAGTATTTGCTGCAGACTACCTTAACATAACACTAAACTCAATTTTCAGAGTGGGACTGCCAGTACTACATGAAGACTTCAAAACTTGTGTTTACAGGTTGTGTGTGTGGTTTGGTTTGGTTTTTTTATCTGCATTTTTCACAAGGATACTGTTGCAAACTTGTCAGACAACACTTCCACAATGCTTATTGAATTCAACAGATAAAGGTAAAAAAAATTAAAAAAAATAAAATTGCTTGCATGAGGATATTAATTGTCATTATTTTTAAATTAATAACAGGGTATGACAGTCTATTACATAGAGAATGAACATGAAGAAGAATGAATACTTTTGTAATCACTGTTTTTAGTCCAGAAAATACACATTTTTGCTGTTTAAAATTAAAGGAATTCTGTGCACAAAATGCACAGATTTTACCATAAATTTCATTTTTTTTCCGGGGAGCATGCCCCCGGACCCTCCTGTTCAGCTGATTTTGAATTTCCAATTCCTTTTCCAATCCCATGCCTGTAAGATACAGCAAATCTTGGAGGACAGGTGAACAGACGGGACAGTCATGTCCCTGTAGTCTCAGAGATGGATTCTCATAATGAAAAAGGAGGAAAAAAAAGTGATGGGGGTCCGGGGCCTTCACGGCCCCCGGGGGGTCCAGGGCAAGGCTCCTGGTGGGGGTCCGGGGCGAAGCCCCCTGAAGCTGAAGATTTTTTAGAATTTAACCTGCAAAAATCAGCATCTGAGACTCCAAAGTATTCAAAAGTATTAATAACCTTGATCCTACAAAAAAAGACTTTCTCACCTTCGCCATTGATGTCTGTCAGGAAATCATGAAGACCATTGACACAGGATTGGTGATTTTCCAGTTGCTAATAGTCACACAATTTTCCAGCAGTTGCAAGTCAGTTTCTCATTTAACTGTCCTTCACATCACCACATTCATCGAGCAGTTTAGTTTCTAATAGTAATAGCCATCCTTCAAAATACTTTTTAAAAAAATGTTTACCTGAACACCAATCAAATAATTTCTTATAGTTGTCCTTCAAAATACCACGGAGGATTCTGATTCCTTTATAGAATAATATAAGTGAGAGAGTTGACTAAGGATCATATTCAAAGTGTGCAAATTTTAAGGTTTAACTCTTTGGGTGTGCCCACAAGCAGTTTTTTTTTCTTTTCAACTTGATCCATCTCTATTACAATAAGAAAAAAAAACACTTTCACACTTCTGATACTCCTCAACATTAATGATGTCACTTGCTAAATCTAGTCACCAGAGTATAAGTATGCATGCATATCTCCGGTCTGTCTCGTTTGTATGAATGTGTGTAACTGATTTCCCCCCCCCCCCCCCCCCCATGAGATATCTATACCAGAAAAGAAAAGATTTTTGTGACGCGGTGGTATAGGTAAAAATCATTATTCTTATTATTATTACTACTACTACTGCTATTACTTTTTCTGTACTAATCGTCTGTTTGTTTACTTATGTTTGTTTGCTTGTCCTGTAGAATGTCAATAACACCCTTGCAATTTTTTTGTTTTGATCTCTCTCCCCCACTAAAATAGTTTGTTGTAGGCCTAATGCTATTTATTACGTAAAATATTGACTACACAATTGTGTATACTGTGACATTGATGTAACCTGTTTTTTCAAAGAGAACCTTCATTGCAAAATAATCAGCTTGATGATTTTGGGCATTACATCAAAGAAGAAGAAAAAAAAAGGGGGGGGGGGGGGGGGGGGGGCTACAGATTCATCATATCTATCTGGAGATAACCTGCAATATTATTAATATCATTACTTCAACAAAACAAATAGCATTATTACTCTTCACAGAGAGAGAGAGAGAGGGAGAGAGAGAGAGAGAGAGAGAGACGGGGGGGGAGTGGGGTGGTGGTAGACTCGCCGATGCTCCAAACGATCCAAGAGTTTTTGTTTGTAAGACGGTCTTTCACTCTTGCTAGGTGCTTTTCAGCAAGAACGTGGTTGAAACAATGCTGACTTGCCCGTGAGCCATACTTGATCGCGTCATTACACCATGTGCAGACTGCTTGTCCTGGATAGGTGATTTTCCTCATGCAGTCTTTCAGTCTGAGAATCACACTGTGGCTGACGGCGCCTTTGGAACTGGTCAGCATCACTTTTGCGCTCACTTCCTCCTCCAACCACTTCCAAGTCCATTTGTTTTTAACTGAAGCATCGACTTGCTTCGCAAGAACTTTCCCCGCTTTCTGCTATCTGACGAAACATTCTGGTTTTCGCCACTCTCGTCAAACCGAAAGAAAATGGCGTCGGGAAAAAATTCGCAAACAGTTTTGCCGCGTTCTCAAACATCAACTTCCGCTTTGATGGTTTCGGTTAACCGCAGAATGAAACAAAGACAGCAGTCTCGACCCGGGCCCAAGCAGAAACCGGAAACATCCATTTGCGAACGGATCAATTGAGAACACAATATCGATCGACCTCTCGCCGTACATTAGCTTCATCACAAACCTACCTCTACCCCCCCCCCCCCCCCCCCCCCCCCAATTTTCTCAACGGATTTACACTGATCTCAAAAACGACCCCTGGGCCATCAAAAAGACGGAAATCCGCCAATCGGCGGAAAAATCCCATCTCTGAGTCTGTAGCTCTTAAGATACAGCGTCATCTGTGGAGGACAGGTGAACAGACGGGACAGTCATGTCCCTGTAGTCTGTAGCTCTTAGGATACAAACATCATCTTGTGAGGACAGGTGGGAACAGACAGGGACAGTCATGTCCCTGTAGTCTGTAGCTCTTAAGATACAGCATCATCTGTGGAGGACAGGTGAACAGATGGGGACAGTCATGTCCCTGTAGTCTGTAGCTCTTAGGACACTGTCACACACCACATCCTCTGTGAAGAACACTCAGGGTCATCATGAGTGGCAGGGGAAAATTATGGTTTGCCAAAACTTGAACAGGAATTTTTTTTCCCCCAGTTATCATTCCATTTGGCAGCCATAGCAACGTGTGGGTTCAGTGCCAGCCACTGACTGCAAGAAACTCCAAACAGGGCAGCACTGCTATGCTGGAATGTTAACATGTCAAACAATATCAGGAGGTCGTCTCAATACGGTCTGATTTGTTTTGGATGCGTGTACTTGAGTGTAAACATGAATTCACTTGAGACCTAGCAGACACGAATTGTTTTACCTGGCGTAAATTGCCTCGCTCCCTCTCTCTCCTCTCCTTCTCATTCTCTCCCCACCCCCCCTTTCTGTCTCTTTTTCTCCACCCCCCCCCCCCCCCTCCCCCACCCCCTCACTGCCTATTTCGTTGTTTTTGTTTCCTTTTCATTCACCCTGCAGAGCCTGATGTGGAGAGTCCTTGACGATGATGCCCTGACGTGTGGCACTGGCGTTGACTGGGAGGGGACACCTCAAACAGCCTCGCCCTTGTCCAGCTTCACATCAGTGCTGATACACCCAGCCCCGCCAGGGGAAACGTCGCCACAGTGAGGGCCATCATGATCCACACAGCTGCTGCTGACCCTGTCAACACATGTCATCCACTGCTGTGAGCTGGATGGACCACTTCGTTTAGGACTTCAGAAATTTCATGTTGCACCGCTGAGAACCTTTGAAAGAAATTTAGTTATCTGTGGGATGAAGGGGGGAGGGTGATGGACCGCTGGTTGGGTGAAAGTTCTGAACTCATTGCACCTTTTCCAGGCATGCCTACCCCAAACTATGGTTTTCGGGAAACGCTCTTTGCTCAATATCAGGAACAGGCTGTGATTTTCAGGAACACAAACACGTATGTATGCATACAGAGAGAAGAGAGGAGAGAGAGTGAGAGAGAGGAGAGGGGAAGAGAGAGCGCGCTTGAGAGAGAGAGGGGAGGAGAAGAGAGAGAGAGAGGAAAAGGAGAGAGGAGAGGGAGAGAGAGGGCATTAAACACCACAAGAACAGCAAAAGACCTACCTTATTTACACTATGTACATGTAAACGTGTGACTTGAGACCCCAGCTGACATGAATGTTTCTCCCTCACCTCCCCCCCCCCCCTTGTTGTTTCCTTTCTGTTTCATTCCCCTGCTTGTTTCAAATGGTCATTAAACATCACCAGGCAGGTCATTAAAAGAGCTGAAACAGTCGTCAGTCTCATTCTTCCTCGTCACAACTGGTCTTAGAGACCACCCCCATTAAACTGCCCCAACGACCAAGTCATAAATGAACTGCCACAGTGGCAGAGGCCAGGTTTAACAGAAGACGTAACTACAAAAATTTAAACAATAATGTAGAGGGTTCACACAATGCGGTGCCTCACTCAATGAGTAAGTTCACTCAACTTTACAAAAGCATTTTAAAGCTAGAACCAAATAAAAGAAGTGGAACTTCTATAAGCAACACACATTTGCTCACTTCAAAGTGAAACTAAAATAACCCTGGGGAATCCATCAAAAGTGACAAGCAAAAGTAAAACAGTATGAAAATGTTAAATGGTATATCACACAGATAACATGACATTCACACGCTCAGACAGAAATGGTACATCACAAAGATAACAGGGACTTTCCCACACACTGAGACAGAAATGGTACATCACACAGATAACTGACATTCACACACTCAGACAAAAATGGTACATCACAAAGTTTAACATGACATTCACACACTGAGACAAAAATGGTACATCACAAGATAACATGACTTTCCCACACACTGAGACAGAAATGGTACATCACACAGATAACATGACTTCACACACTCAGACAGAAATGGTACATCACAAAGATAACATGACATTCACACACTGAGACAGAAATGGTACACACACAGATAACAGACATTCACACGCTCGGGACAGAAATGGTACATCACACAGATAACATGACATTCACACCCTGAGACAGAATGGTACATCACAAAGATAACATGACATTCACACACTGAGACAGAAATGGTACATCACACAGAAAACATGACATTCACACCCTGGGGACAGAAATGGTACATCACACAGATAACATGACTTTCCCACACACTGAGACGAATGGTACATCACAAAGATAACATGACATTCACCCCATCAGACAGAAATGGTACATCACACGAAAAACATGACATTCACCACTCAGACGAAATTGGTACATCACACAGATAACATGACATTCACAACTCAGACAGATATGGTACATCACACAGATAACATGACATTCACACACTCAGACAGAAATGGTACATCACACAGATAACATGACATTCACCACCTCAGACAGAATGGTACATCACACAGATAACATGACATTCACACCCCTGAGACAGAATGGTACATCACACAGATAACATGACATTCACACACTCAGACAGAATGGTACATCACACAGATAACATGACATTCACACACTCAGACAGAATGGTACGCACACAGATAACATGACATTCACACACTCAGACAGAAATGGTACTTCACAAGATAACTTGACATTAAACACACTCAGACAGAAATGATCATCACAAAGAAACATGACATTCACACGCTCAGACAGAAATGGTACATCACACAGAAAACATGACATTCACACACTGAGACAGAAATGGCACATCACACAGAGAACATGACATTCACACGCTCAGACAGAAATGGTAAATAAAGGTACAAAGACACTGAAAATGCACTTAAACAGACACCCTCCACCATACTACTAGTCCTGTTGGGGGCTTTCTCAGGCGCGGGACTTTCTTCTCTTTGTTTTTGGACCTTCTGGTCCTGCGCTTTCCACGCAAGTCATGGTCGCCTTCGCGTTTTGCTGCAAGACACTCTCCTTCCGTTATCGATGTAGCTGACCATTCAATCGTAGTAAAAGGCATTTTTGTAGAGCACACTTTCAGCACCGACACTTGTTTCTGATGCCTTGTATTGTGAATGAACTGTATGTGATTGTGGTTAAAGACTTTTTTTAAACCAACGGAATGCCCACTGACACTTGTTCTGATGCCATTGTATTGTAAATGAACTGTATGTGATTGGGGTTTTTAAAGACTTGTTTAAACCAACGGAATGCCCATGCACTTGTTTCTGATGCCGTTGTATTGTAAAATGAACTGTATGTGATTGTGGTTAAAGCTTGTTTAAACCAACGGAATGCCCACTGACATTTGTTTTGATGCCTTTTGTATTGTGAATGAACTGTATGTGATTGTGGTTAAAGACTTGTTTAAACCAACGGAATGCCACTGACACTTGTTTCTGATGCCATTGTATTGTGAAGAACTGTATGTGATTGTGGTTAAAGACTTGTTTAAACCAAACGGAATGCCCACTGACATTTGTTTCTGATGCCATTGTTTGTGAATGAACTGTGTGTGATTGGGGTTTAAAGACTTGTTTAAACCAACGGAATGCCCACTGACACTTGTTTCTGATCCCATTGTATTGTGAATGAACTGTATGTGATTGTGGTTTAAGACTTGTTTAAACCAAGGGAAATGCCCACTGACCCTTGTTTCTGATGCCACTGTATTGGGGGAATGAACTGTATGTGATTGGGGTTTAAAGACTTGTTTAAACAACGGAATGCCCACTGACACTTGTTTCTGATGCCATTGTATAGTGAATGAACTGTATGTGATTGTGGTTAAAGACTTGTTTAAACCAACGGAATCCCCACTGACACTTGTTTCTGATGCCATTGTATTGTGAATGAACTGTATGTGATTGTGGTTAAAGACTTGTTTAAACCAACGGAATGCCCTGATCACTGTTCAATGTGACGGATTCCTTCAGTACAACATTTGTCACCTGGCACCTGCCTAGTTTTCTTCACTTTAAATTCAGTTGCTTTGCTAAGACACAAGAAATGTTTCCAGTTATTCCCAAACAGGTTTTTATTACAGATTGTACAGCATTCACTTTAACATCAGATGCTTTGCTAAGACACAAGAAATGTTTCCAGTTATTCCCAACAATAGGTTTATATTAAAGATTGTACAGCATTTTCAACAATATATTATTTAGTTTGTTACACATGGTTTTCCCCCTTCAAAATGAATGTCAGGTTTTTTTAAACCTATGCATATTCAATTATTTAGTCGATTAGTATTATCATTCACTGTGCTCCTTGTTTTTTGTATTTTCCAAATTTCTTACTTTTTTTACAATCATAACAACTACAGAAATGTATCTTGAACATGACATTTCTATTCTGATTGTTCATAAAATAAATGGGTAACTTTCAAGTAACAATTGCGTTATGCATAATACCTCCTTTCTTTATTCATGCTTTCTCTCCAAACATCCTGTTTCCATTTCCCATATTCCTTGACTATAAAACACTGTCCACACAGGAGTTAACCAAAAATTTCCTAAAAGTTGACATGGCGGGAAACAAATCTATACAGCATCTCTCTCCAAAGTGCATTTGATTCAGAATAAAGTTACTACGTATTCCTGTTCTGTATTTTTCAATGTTGATGAGAAGTGGTAAACTAAAAATTTGAGACAGTTTTCCCCATAAACACAAAGGCGGCTACAAGAGGGTCTTGAGGTTTGTAGATGATCAGGTCTTTTCCCTTTTCCCCAACTGCCAAGAAACTCAGAGAAGATGGAATTACTGGTCATCTTTCAAAATTCAAAAATTTGAACATACCGTTTTTATTCTTCTCTTCTTGGACATCTTATTAAATTCACTGCCACATTAAAGTAATACATCTCTATGATAACCAAAAAAAAGAATAAAATCAGGTTAAAAACAAAGAAAAAAAGCAAAGGGTGGAAGGGGGGAGACTAGAATGTCTACTCAAAAAGAGGAAAAAAGGGTGGGGCTGAAGGTATACTAAAAAAAAAAAAAAGGGGGGGAAGGGAGGCTGAAGTTACTCAAAAAAAAGAAAAAGCAGGGAGAAATGTAAATTTTGCTATGTACATACATAGTAAGAATAATCGGGTCCAAAAAAGTGGCCTAGCAAAGTATTTCTCACAAAAAGCTTTGCCGCAAAGCGCTCAATATATTTTTATCCATGACCCCCCCCCCACCCCCCCCCCCCCCCCCCCCCCCCCATACATAATCCCTACAGCCCCTAGCAATAATAAATTCATAGAAAATAAAGAACACAATTTCTGCATAAAATGTACACCATGTTCATTGCAATGTGATCTGAAAATAATTTGCAATTACTGAGGCAGGGTTGTGTGTGTGTGTGTGTTTTGTGTGTGTGTGTGTGTGTGTGTGTGTGGTGTGTGTGTGGGTGGTTTGTTGTTGTTGTTGTTGTTGTTGTTGTTCTTCATTTAACGTCTTTTCACTAAATGTGATATTAGACAAGGTGTGTGTGTTTGTGTGGTGTCTGTTTGAGTGTGTGCGTGCAGCTTTGCGTACGTGTGTGCGTGCAGCGTCCCGTATGGGGTGCGTGCATCGTGCGTACGTGAGTGCGCGCCCGCGTGCGTGCGTGTGCGTGTGTGCGTGTATGTGTGATGGAGGAGAAAAGTAAGACTTCGACTTTTAAAAAAAAAAAAAAAAAAAAAAAAAAAAAAAAAAGAAAGACACCCAAAAGAAAAAAACAAACAACTGTACAAAATAAGATCATGAAACAGCAATTACGGATTGAGCCAACTGGGTTTAAACCCTAAGAATTCGTACAAAATTTAAGAGAGACATAGTATCCTGGAATATGCACTTTGAAACATCCTTTCTAATTCTGACAAATCGGAATAAAAGTAGGGGCAAAGTATAGAACGTGTGTTGTTGTACATTATCAAGGGCGCCGCAAGCACATCGAATATTCTTGACATATTTTGTTCTGAATGCATTTATTTTTAACCGAAATAATAAGGAGGAGAAGTTGTTTATTGTGTCTTGGGTATGGATCCTAGTTTGTATTATAGTTTACTGGATTTACCGGGGGAAGCCCTTTTTAAAAGATTACTTGCCGAGAGTTCGTACAACAAAGTATAGAAGAGTCGGGTTTGTGTATTCGGGGGAGGAGAACACTTTTCATTGTAGTATTCCTCAAATTTTTCAAAAGAGGCCCTTTGTAAGAGAGAATATCCTTCATGTAAGCTCAAGGGAATATGAAAAAGTAGCCGTATTGTCAGAATTGTTTGCACCTGCTCGAGCAATCCTGTCAGCCCATTCATTTCCCCGGGTATGAAGCAATGGGAAGGAACCCAAAAAATTTAACTGTTCTACCTCTTGACATAATGTTGTGGAATAAATATTTTAATTTCTGATATGATTTCAGCACGATTTTTTGAATTTGTTGATTCTAAAGCTTGAAGAACTGACTTAGATAATCTACACA
Source organism: Conus ventricosus (assembly GCA_018398815.1). Classification (NCBI taxonomy): domain Eukaryota; kingdom Metazoa; phylum Mollusca; class Gastropoda; order Neogastropoda; family Conidae; genus Conus; species Conus ventricosus. The sequence goes on along the minus strand of JAFLJL010000729.1, from coordinate 40,411 downwards.
GAAGAGAATACTATAAAAGTTTAAAATGATTTAAAACAGTTATGTACTGTACGGCCATTAATATTGCTATAAGTTCGGCTGTTAAAATAGACAGATTAGCCCCAAAATGAAAGGACTTCTCAATTTTTAAAAATGGAATGACAAAGCCACAACCAGCATTATTGTTTAACAGAGGACCCATCAGTATAGACTTTTTTTAAGTGACGATAACAATCATTGATTGTGTTTTTTTTCGCAAGCTAGAATATTAATGTTATCAGTTTTAGATTAGTAGTATAGTTATAATCAAATTTTGGTTTGAAGAGCTCCCAGTTTGGTTATGGGACTTATGGAAAACGCACAGCAAGCTTTATGATTGATACCTGAATTTTTCAACAAGTGAGAAGAATATGTGAGTATCGTTTTGGGCTCGAATGTTTTTAGCACGTTTTGGAAAGTCTACATCAGACCTCATATCCAGTTTCCGTTTGGTTAGCACTTTGGAATAGTTGAGCAGCGAAGAATGTACTTAGCGCAGACTTTGTTCACGATGGTCATCAAGAGGTAAGACACCAGCTTCATGGTATGTTTTCCCACAGCTGAAACATGAAATGGAACCCAAGGGCTAATCTGATGCCTTAAGGTCTATACACTGAAGCTTTTTTAATAAGTTTCTTTGGAGCACTAAAAAAGGGCCCTGTGAGCATATGACAATTTGGATCTAACTAAAGCAGAAGAAAGATGTATTAAACTTTTTGTTTCCTGGGCCCAACTTTGTTTGCTTATAACTTTTTAGGCAATTAAGAGTTTTTTTCGCTTGATTTATTATAAGTTCTAAGTGAAAAATTCAAGAAAATTTGACATAAGATGCACACCAAGGAATTTAATCTCAGAAGTGTAGCTCAATGCAGAATTATTGTACTTTGAAGTTAGGAGTATTGTGAACAGACCCACCTGCATCAAATAACATCATACGGGATTTTTCAGCTGACAGGCATAAGCCCATTATCAGACATGAAGTTCGCAATGTTGTCTATTTCTTTTTGATATATTTTCTAATGTAATTAACAGATCTTTTTGATGTGTTTTTTTTTTAATGTGGGGATTCAACCATAAGCAGATGTCATCCGCATATTGAATTAAGTGAAAGTTTTTTTTAAATTTTATTTAGGTAAATCATTAGTTAAAATATTAAAGGAAGAGGGGCGATCACAGAGCCCTTTAGGGATACCCATATTAGTAATCTTTTGGATGAATAAGTATTTACCAATTCTTGTCTGAATAATTCTCTTGGTCAGGAATTTTTTTAACAAAAATTATAAAATTGACCAGAGAGACCTATAGTTTTTAATTTATATAAAAACCTATCATTTCCAAACTTGATCAAATGCCTTGTTGAATCGAAAAAGGTGGCGAGAACGTTTTGTCTTCTAGCAAACTGATGTTTATTTGCGTTGTTTAGCTTTACAAGATGATCATTGTAGACCTGCCCTTTCTAAATCCAGCCGGTTTGCGGGGGATACTGCCAGTTTTTTCACAATTTGTATGTCAATCTGTTTAGAACAAATTATCTCCAAATTTGTTTACAGACATGAGATGTAAGAGCTATAGGTCGATAGCTATTTTGTGTTTGTCATTGATTTTCCATTCTTTAAAATGGGAACAATAATTGAGTCTCTCCATATTGAAGGTATGTTCCCTTCAATCCAACATTTATTAAAATTTCGTGTAGAAGTTAAACAAAATTTTGTTGGTATATGTTTTAACATTCATTAGAAATGGCATCTAAACCAACAGACGTTTTTCTTATTAGACAATGAAGAATAGCAGAGTGTAATTCCTGAAAAGTGAATCAGCATTTAGATAATGATCATTATTTTCGTCAGGATCAGCGTACATTTCTTCGTTAGATTGGTTTTCCCTCATAGCTCTGCATTTGTCTGATAAAACTACAGAAGAGCTGTTTTTGAAAACATGTCAGCAAACGATTCTGCTTTTTGATATGCGAAGGAAATTTTTCGGCACCTAGTATGATAGGTATGCAGGTTTAAATGGATTCCGTTTTTCATTTCATGGATCTTTTTTCCAAACTTTATTGATATCTTTATGTTCACTTATTTCATTAAAACAAAATGATGACCAGTTTCTCGCGTTTAGCATTTTCAATTACTTTATTCCTTTGATTTTTGGCAGTTCTAATGGTATACTCCCTTTTACTCTTTTTACTTTTGCGTTTCAGTTTTAACGTGCTTTTATTTTTATCAACAGCGTTTCTGCAAGATTCTGTCCACCACACTTTACCCGGGGTGTTTGAGAGTTTGGGTTGACTAAGAATCGGAATTGCCTCCCGGCTGCGTGCAGTATTGAGATTTGTTAAAATGACTGTACATAGATTCTGTGTCAGATTTATCAAAAGAATGACGTCTATTAAAAGATAGCACAGATTGAAATTTGGCCCAGTCAGCTCGCTTGTAATCAACTTTGGGGGTTTTATCCCTTTCTGTATCTTGGCTCACTACAAATCCTCTCAGAGAAATGACTATGGGAATATGATCACTCCCTAAAGTGTTTTCATAGGTTTGCCCTGTACAGCTCGGGCCATTGATGGGGAGAAATTTAAAAACAAGTCAATTGCAGATGATCGGTGATAGGGATGTCAGGCAGTCTGGTGATACTTCCATCATTTAACAGGCGAGTGGAGAGTCTGATATGTTCTCCATAACGGTTTGAGCTGACTTTCGTGCAAGTTCTATCCCAGAAAGGAGCATGTTCATTAAAGTCCCCTGCAATTAACCATTTACTACTTTGAAAGTTTATATTATGTAGCCAGTCTGAATTGCTTCAATGACTCCTTTTGGGAAGTATACAGAGACAATGTTTAAGACTAGAGAACTGTCAAAGTGAATAGAAGCTGCACAAGAATACAAGTTGATGTGCCAGGAGGTATAGGTGACTGAAGGGGGATGGTAAAATAATGGTCATTTATATAAATGGCTGCAGAGACTTTCTCATTGGGCACCAGTTTCTTGTACCACAGGTGGATAGAAGAAATGATCCAGCCGTGGCAAGTCGTTTTTAGACCATTTAGTGATTGAAGAATAAGGGACCATGTAGGAGCTGGCTTCAAGATGTTGTTTAAAATAAAATTTTTCCCAAAATTTTTGGTTAATCGACCGGCAGTTCCATTGTGTATATTAATGTCAGTCTTTTTGCCATTAAAATTTTACAATGGACATTCAAGGGAGGCACAATTGCAAAATGAAGATTATTCAAATGAAAGATAAAGACGATTCCCAAACAATGAACTAATCAGTAAACAGTAACACATTAGTGAACCTTTTACAATAGGCAAGGCCTAGAAGAGGAAAAAGAAGGTAATGTGTAACGCAAAAAAAGGATTGAGGGAAACTATGCGATGCAGCAGGCTAGAAAAAAAAAAAAAATCAAAATGGCAACCAGGGAAATTATATCACAAAGACGATCAGATAGATTATCATTTCAGTCGCTAGACTATAGCACAACTACTGACTTTTTTTGACGGGGGAAGTGTCGTTAAAAGATCATTCACCAGTTTGTAGAACATCATAAAAATTCCGCCAGGGCCCTGGTTTCAGGGAGAAAAGGGTTTGATCGTGATTATCTGTGTGACGAGAAGACTGGAGGGAGGTAAACCGTGGGTTTTCCATGAAGAGCGATGTTTGACTGGGATTCCTGGACTTGCTGCCAGAGGGTTTCTTCCAGAAAAGCTGGTGAAGTGTCGCCCTAGTTACCAGCAAGTACACTGGCTCCTTTCTGGTTCGGGTGGACTCCGTCTTTCAGTGTTCTGGGGCGGCAAGGAGATTTCATGGCTGATGACGGACACTTTGGGTACCTTGAATAGTTCAGAGTTTATAACCGGTTGAACATTTCGGCGGTTTATGGTTTATTTCGGGGTTAGAAACAGGAGCCACTTTACTGATCACAATGTTGGCGTGTGAATGCTTTTTTAGCGATGGTTTAATGGTGTCCGCAAAGAGTTGCTAGAGGATGCAAACGTCTTTTTGTTGAATATCATTGAGATCACAAAGGAATAACAATTGCATCAACTTCTGTATCCATTGACAAGGTTTGTCTTAGCGTGGGCAGTAAGTCCTTTGTAGTGGAAGATTTTTTTGGAACGTTTTGAAACCATAAGTCGACCAAGTCGGGGGCATTTCACACGTTCAAACAGAATCATGAAGGCGAGAACAGTTGGGAGATCTTCATTAGCCTTGTTCACTTTCCTTTCCACGTTGTGTCTTTTGTTTGTTCGATTTTTGGCAGTCTGTGACGTGAATGACGCTATCCCTTTGGGATTGACGTCATGAGAAGTTGTTCTTCTGTGTTCTAAATCTTTCTTTTGGCTTTAGTTTTTTATCTTCTTCTTTTTCATTCCTGGTTGAGGTGGAAACTGCGTTTTGTGCCGTCCCCCTGAGCGTAGGTAAGGTTTGTTTCGCGCTCTCCTTTACTATTTTCTGTTCTGGATCGGTTTGAAAAATTTAGACATGGTTCTGAATTGACTTTACGGTTGTGAGCTGAGCAATGTATTGTTTTGCTCACGTACCGTTCTTCGAGGGTATATTTTTTTGCATAAAAGTTTCAATGACTTTTCTCAACTCAACGATTTCTTCTTTCACGTCACTCATGTCATAGGAAGTGAAGGAGTTGAGATTCAGAATTTTATCGGTGCTGTCCGTTCCATTGCCAGCATTTGTCTGTTGACTGGTTCGCTTCAGATCTGCAGATTCTCGAAGGCCGATTGCTTGGTTTTGTCTTTCTTTCTTGACTTGCCATTTCGTACTGGGCACGAAAGAAGACCTCCCGGTCCTAGTTTGGTCATTTCTGAGACTGAGCCTGCAGAAATGCTATAAGCTAGCAGGGCCCGACGTTTGCTTCTGATCGCTGTCGCCATCTTGTGTGTGGGGTGTGTGTGTGTGTGTGGTGTGTGTGTGTGTGTCGGTGTGTGTGGGGTGAGGTCGGTTTAATGTCCTTCCACCATAGTGATTCAGACAGTCTATGTGTGGGTGGATGAAGTTGCAAGTGATGAAGTGTATTATTCCATTAATGATAGAATTATGCACACCCCCCTCTTCACCCCCCCCCTCACCCCCCATCCCTCTTCCACCCCCCCTCACCCCCCATCCCTCTTCCCCCCCTCACCCCCCATCCCTCTTCCCCCCCCTCACCCCCATCCATCCTTCCCCCCCTCACCCCCCATCCCTCTTCCCCCCCTCACCCCCATCCCTCTTCCCCCCCTCAACCCCCATCCCTCTCCCCCCACCTCACCCCCCCTCTTCCCCCCCCTCACCCCATCCCTCTTCCCCCCCCTCACCCCCCATCCTCTTCCCCCCCCCCTCACCCCCCATCCCTCTTCCCCCCCTCACCCCCCATCCTCTCCCCCCCCCTCACCCCCATCCCTCTTCCCCCCCTCACCCCCCATCCCTCTCCCCCCCTCACCCCCCATCCCTCTTCCCCCCCTCACCCCCATCCCTCTTCCCCCCTCACCCCCATCCCTCTTCCCCCCCTCACCCCCCATCCCTCTTTCCCCCCTCACCCCCCATCCCTCTTCCCCCCCCTCACCCCCCATCCCTCTTCCCCCCCCTACCCCCCATCCCTCTTCCCCCCCCCCTCACCCCCCATCCCTCTTCCATCTTAACAATTTTAAGTGAGAAGTGATAAGATCTACAGATAAGGACCAATTGAACTATTTAACAAACACTTACAAACTGAGTCAAGAACAGATTTAATTGTTTCAAATATATGGTAAGGCAATAAAGTTGATCCATCAGTATAACCATCAATACCCGAATGTCTTAGGAGCTCTCTTGCTCTTGGGCATTGAATCAGCAATGACTGACATTTAAGGATTTCCCACACATTGTATTTAACCTTATGACAATATTTTGTTTTCAACGCGTTCAAATGGAATCTATGGATTAAGCTTTCAATCTCCCTTGACGAGGAGGAGACTTGTTTGAACTTTTTTCCCATTGTACCATCACTAAATTTTACACAACTGTGATAATATTGAATGTCTGAGTTCATCAATGAGGTTTTAACTTTTTCTCTTGATGTTGAATTTATAATTGAAAACATTCATTCAAATCTCAGGGAACTTAAACTTCAGAGCACTGACTGCAAAGCGTATAAAATTGGCCTTGGGGTTCCCCACACATACATCTAACTTAGGGACCTATAATGAAGCAGGGATCTTACCCTTTCAGAACTTTGGAAAGCTTCTACTTCAAAATTTGTCTTAAAGAGCTTTCACAAAACAATTTTTGCTCATCAGAAGTATGTTTAAAATCAGAGAAGGATTTTGGAAAACATCCCTAAAACTTTACAGTCAGCAAGGTCGATTTACTCATTTTCCTCTGATCTTCTAAAGGATACCAAAAGAGATAAAAATAACATAGCCCAAAAGCCCACGTATTCACCTTTACCAAAATGGGAACATGTAAAGCCTCCTTTGATATTGATTATACAGATGTTTCAAAAAAGGATTGTCCACATATCTTAAGAACATCTGTTTACACTCATTTAGAAACTAAGTACAATCATCATTTGAAAATTTTTACAGATGGCTCAGTGCTAGAAAATAATAACACGGGAGCAGCCTTCATAATCCCTAGCCTCAAGTAGAAAACCTCTTCTATCTTGGTAAACAGTTACCGATATTCAGTGCCGAATTACTTGCCATACTTAAATCTTTAGATTTTATTCTAAATTTTCCAATGAAAAGTTCACAAATTCTAATAGGTATTGATTCTAAAGCAGCAATCTACTCGATTAAGTCTGCATGTCCTTCAATCCGATTTGATATGATATTTGAAATTCATCACATTATTCACCTTTTATCCAAATGCAAGGCATTACTGTCACTTTTTGTTGGATCCCCTCTCATTGTGGTATAGGACCCAACGAGCGTGTAGTTTCAACTTGCACGAAAAAGCAGCTCAAAATGTAAATTTTACGCAATACCACTCAAGTTCCCTTAGATTTGCGTGTGTGTGTGTGTGTGTGTGTGTGTGTGTGTGTGTGTGTGTGTGTGTGTGTGTGTATGTGTGTGTGTGTGTGTGTGTGGGGTGTGTGTGTGTGTGTGTGTGTGTGTGCGTGTGTGTGTGCGCGTGTGCATGTGTGTGTGTTTGTGTGTACGTGTGCATGTGTGTATGTGTGAAGGGGGGTGGGAGGGGGGTGGGGGGAGTGCGTGTGTGCATGTGTGTGTATGTGTGTGCATGTGTGTGTGAGAGAGAGGGGGGGGGGTGCGTGTGGGGTGTATGTGTGTGACCGTGCATTACAGAGACAACCTCCAGCATACTTACCAGCAGCAGGTGAAGGTTCAGTACATGTCTCTGTGCCCTGAGCATGCTCGTCTCATCCCCTTCACCAGCTGCAGGGACCGGCTTTCCTGCCTTGACCACTTTCAAATCTTTTCTCAGTGTGAGTGTTGACCGTTGGACGTTGTCTTCACCTTTTGTGACCGAGCCGTTTTCTTGTCTGCTTCTTGTTCTGGGGCTTTTTCCTCAGATGTTCCAGAGCAGGCTGTAAGCAGACAAACAGAAAATACAGCACATATGTCATTGGCAGATTATAAACACATTCCATCATGTATACCTTCCATAAACACAGGGTCATAGGGTGCCATGACAGACACATGACAACCATGTTGCTGCCACTTCAGCGATCATCATAGTAGTTCAGTGACAGACACATGACAGTGATGTTGCTGCTCCTAAACGTTCATATAGCATTCCAGTGACCGTTAAATGAAAGACTATGTTGCTGCTCCTAAACGTTCATATAGCATTTCAGTGACCGTTACATGAAAGACTATGTTGCTGCTCCTAAACGTTCATATAGCATTCCAGTGACCGTTACATGAAAGACTATGTTGCTGCTCCTAAACGTTCATATAGCATTCCAGTGACGCTACATGAAAGACTATGTTGCTGCTCCTAAACGTTCATATAGCATTCCAGTGACCGCTACATGAAAGACTATGTTGCTGCTACTTTCATAGTAACATAAGTACAGCCCACACACACCATAGCAATAACACTGTGTAGTAGGTCAAACAATAACATAAGTACAGCACATGCACACCATAGCAATAACACTGTGTAGTAGGTAAACAATAACATAAGTACAGACACACGCACACCATAGCAATAACACTGTGTAGTAGATCAAACATAACATAAGTACAGCACACACACACCATAGCAATAACACTGTGTAGTAGGTCAAACAATAACATAAGTACAGCACACGCACACCATAGGAACATGCAATAAGTGTGCATGTTCCCCAACAGCCATCATGTGCACAGTTCCAGTGAGATGTCAGGAGGCCTGCAAGTGTCTGATAAGACAGCGCTATGTTCCCAATGGCCATCATGTGCACAGTTCCAGTGGGACGTCAGGAGGCCTGCAAGTGTTGTCTGATAAGACAGCGCTAATGTTCCCCAATGGCCATCATGTGCACAGTTCCAGAGGGACGTCAGGAGGCCTGCAAGTGTTGTCTGGTAAGACAGCGCTATGTTCCCCAATGGCCATCATGTGCACAGTTCCAGTGGGATGCCAGGAGGCCTGCAAGTGTTGTTTGACAAGACAGTGCTGGCTCAGTCGAGAAACGCACATCTCGGAAATAGGGCGTGTGCAAGCTGAATTTGATTCTCTCTTTGTTGAAGATTCTGTCTTCTGTAGTCAATGGCAACGGGCCCCTGTTCTAGTTCCAGTCAGCTCTGGTTTATCAACAGTTATTCATGGAAAATGTCTGAATACCCATCACCGCTGCCGCCATCTCCCAATCCCCCCTCCCCCCTTGAACTCACACGCAAATGGCACGTGATACTTGTGATGTTTAACTGTCAACACACACACACACACACACACACACACACACACACACACACCCACTTGCGATGTTTAACTGTCAACACACACACACACACACACCCACACACACACACACACACCACACACACCACTTGCGATGTTTAACTGTCAACACACACACACACACACACACACACACACACACACACACACACACACACACACCACTCACTGGCTGGGGTGGAGGGGAGGGAGGGGAGGGGAGGGAGGGGAGGGACGCTTCTTTTCGACTTAAGAAATTGTCAGAGTTGCACACTTATGCTACATGCTCCAAAGAACACAAATTTCTGAGATAAAAAACTGCGCACTATTTCATGTCTGAATGTGCACTCTATGGCATGTGTTTTGAAGTAGTGCATGCTTCTTGCTTCATCTGATGACCCCCAGCCTGTCCACACCTTTGTGTGCACAGCAACATGCACCACCACACACACACACACACACACACACACACACACACACACACACACACACACACACACACACACAGACACACACACACACAGATATACAGATACTAGGAGAATGAAAGACTTGTAGAAAAAAAACACAATGAGAGGCGGAAACAGAGGCTGAGAGACAGAAGAATTATGATTTTAGCAATCATGTGGGGATTTACACAGAGCTGTACCTTATTTTGTGGGGATTTAAACAGTGCCATTCCTCATTCTATGATGAGTAGGCTCACTACACTAGCATTTAAAACTAGTACCAACCAAAACAAATGCTCTTGAAAGTTTAAGTACTACATCTGCCAAACATGAACAAACGAATCACAAAAACATGACGTGTTTCTACCTCTTAGGTCTTCTTTAAACAAGATAAACAACACTCAGGACAACAAAAATGAAGTATGAGCAATCACTTATTAAATTCTGCGCAATATGGGCGATGAATTTGTTGACATAAGTGATGGCTTGTTCTTCATTTCTGTTGTCCTGAGTGTCGTTTAGCCTGCCTGAAAAAGGCCTAAGAGGTCGAAACGCGTCGTGTTTTGTCTTGTGATTTGTTTGTTCATGTTTGGCGGATGTGGTACTTAACACTTTTTATGATTTATTCAGATTTCTGTCTGCAGTCGCCTCACTTTGGAACTAAAAATAAACTGCACTTTACAGAAGCATTTACCACTGTAACCAAATGAAAATAAATGAAACATCATATAAACAAAACACAGTTGCTCACTTCACTGTGAAAACTGAAAATGCAAAAATAAAAACGTATAAAGTCTTAATGGTAACAGTGTATCACAAAGATAGCGTGACACTCATGAGCTCAGACAGAATGGCAATTCAACATAATAACAAACTGAACATGCATGCATTACAAGAGACAACCTCTAGCATACTTACATGTCTTGGTGCTGCGGTGGCCGTCTCCCCCAAACTGAAGATTCAGTTCTCCTTGTCTGTGACCAGTGCTGATCAGCCATGTCATTGTCTGTGACCAGTGCTGATCAGCCATGTCATTGTCTGTGACCAGCGCTGATCAGCCATGTCATTGTCTGTGACAGTGCTGATTAGCCATGTCATTGTCTGTGGGCCAGTGCTGATCAGCCATGTCATTGTCTGTGACCAGTGCTGATCAGCCATGTCATTGTCTGTGACCAGCGCTGATCAGCCATGCCATTGTCTGTGACCAGGGCTGATCAGCCATGTCATTGTCTGTGACCAGCGCCGATCAGCCATGTCATTGTCTGCATCATCAGTTGCTGGGACCAGATTTCCTCCCATGAAACATGGAGAAAAAAAGGGCTCCATGCAAACAGATTTCTCCACTCAAAGCTTGGCCCTTTCAAGATGTCTCCAGCTTTTACAAAGTCTGGTTCCTCTTTCATTTCTTCTTTGTCTTGGTCTGAAAATTCAGTTCTCCTTGTCCATGACCTGCGCTGATCAGCCTTGTGAAGGTGGTCACCATCAGCTGCTGGGAGCGGCCCTCCTTCCATGGACCACTGAATCACAGATGTGACATAAAGTGCCCTTCTCCATGCAGAGCCTGGCCCTGTCCAGTCTCCAGCTCTGAAACATTCTGGTTCTCCTTTCCACTCTTCTTTAGCTGGGTCTGGTCTTTCCATCCTTAGAGGCATTTTCTTTTCAAACTCTCCTTGTGGTAGGGCTTTTCCATCCTTAGAGGCATTTTCTTTTCAACTCTCCTTGTGGTAGGGCTTTTTTCTGAGGTTCGTCTGTTGTTCTTGCTGTTTTGACCAGCTTTTATCATAGCCAGGACAAGACAATTTATCTGAATGCAATTATCTTGTATCCCACTTCAGACGCTGTAAAGAAACAAACAGAAAATATGGTACGTAAGTCATGTGGTGTAACATACATTCCATCATGTTATGCTTCATCGCTAAACACAGCATTTCCGTGACCAACAAGTAAACAACATTATTGCTGAAATTTAAACATTCATCATATATTCTAGTGACAGACACCAGAACAACAAATTGTTCCTGCTGTTGACACGTTTTTCACTTCATTTCAGAGACAGGTGTAGGAACAATGGTGCTGCTGCTTCATACATTCATCACTTCATTTCAGTGACAAGACACATTGACCAGCGATACTGTTGTTATTTAAATATTCATCACTTCATTTCAGTGACAGACACATGACCAGTGATACTGTTGTTATTTAAATATTCATCACTTCATTTCAGTGACAGACATATGACCAACGATACTGTTGTTCTCTAAATATTCATCACTTCATTTCAGTGAGAGAAACATGAACAGAGATACTGTTGTTATTTAAATATTCATCACTTCATTTCAGTGACAGACACTTGAACAGCGATACTGTTGTAATTTAAATATTCATCACAGAATGTCAGAGACAGAAACATGAACAATGATACCCCTGCTATTGAAGCGTTCATGAAAAAGATGTGCACTACTAGTGCTACTTAAGCCTTCATCACAGCCAGCAACAGACACATGGACAATGACCTTGCCGCCTCTTTAACATTCATCACAACCTTTAGCAACAGACACATGGACAATGACCTTGCCGCCTCTTTAACATTCATCACAGCCTTTAGCAACAGACACATGGACAATGATCTTGCCGCCTCTTTAACATTCATCACAGCCTTTAGCAACAGACACATGGACAATGATCTTGCCGCCTCTTTAACATTCATCACTACCCCGCAACAGACACATGGACAATGACCTTGCCGCCTTTAGCAACAGACCGTGGACAATTACCTTGCCGCCTCTTTAACATTCATCACAGCCAGCAACAGACACATGGACAATGACCTTGCCGCCTCTTTAACATTCATCACAGCCTTTAGCAACAGACACATGGACAATGACCTTGCCGCCTCTTTAACATTCATCACAGCCAGCAACAGACACATGGACAATGATCTTGCCGCCTCTTTAACATTCATCACTACCAGCAAAAAGACACATGGACAATGACCTTGCCGCCTTTAGCAACAGACACGTGGACAATGATCTTGCCGCCTCTTTAACATTCATCACAGCCTTTAGCAACAGACACATGGACAATGATCTTGCCGCCTCTTTAACATTCATCACAGCCTTTAGCAACAGACACATGGACAATGACCTTGCCGCCTCTTTAACATTCATCACAGCTTTAGCAACAGACACATGGACAATGACCTTGCCGCCTCTTTAACATTCATCACAACCAGCAAACAGACACATGGACAATGATCTTGCCGCCTCTTTAACATTCATCACAGCCTTTAGCAACAGACACATGGACAATGACCAGTTTGCCGCCTCTTTAACATTCATCTCAGCCTTTAGCAACAGACACATGGACTGAAATTCGTCTGGACAAGTCCACCATTCCAGTTGTAAAAGAAGCCAAATTCCTGGAGTAATTTTTGACCAAAAACTCAACTTTCTCAGTCACATCAAAAACCTCAAAACTTCTTGCCAGAAAGCTCTGAATATTCTGGGGGTCGTAGCGCACACCAACTGGGGGGCTGATAAGAAACTTTGCTGAACCTCGACAGAGCCTTGGTCCGTTCCAAACTGGACTACGGTTGTGCTGTGTACGGCTCTGCAAGACCCTCTTACCTCAAACTCTTGGACCTATCCACCATCAAGGGCTTCGTCTCTGTCTTGGAGCATTCCGCACCACCCCTGTGTACAGCCTGTACACAGAGGCAGGTGAACCCCCACTGTCCAACCGAGGCTGAAAATGTCTCTAAATTATTATATCAGACTGTTCTCAGAACCGCAGAACCTGCCTATGACTGTGTCTTTGACCTCAGTTTCAAAACAAATTCGAAACCAACCCTAACTGTATTCCGCCGTTTGGTCTTCGTACGCAGCCTCACGTGCGGAATGCAGGTCTAGACCTAGGAGTTGTGTCGGATTTTTCTAAGTTTCCAGATCAGCCTCCGTGGACCTTTTTCACACCAGAGATTCGTTTTGATCTTGCAACCTTTTGTAAAGAGTCTACCAGCTCTTCTGGCATACAAGGCCTTGTATGCTGACCCTGTTCAAAATTCCCATCTTACCAGAAAATTTTCACTGATGGTTCCAAGTCTGAAGATGGAGTGGCCTGTGCAGCCTATTGCCCCGGTGCTCCTTCTCAGATACTGTTAAAACATATACCTCCAGATGCTTCTGTCTGTTCTGCTGAACTTACTGCTCTGGTTCTGGCATTGAAGATAATTTCACAATCTACGAAGAGGGACTTTCTGGTTCTGTCGGATTCGCTGTCAGCTTTGGAGGCCATAGCTGGCCGCAACCTTCAGCATCCAGAACTTTTACATTTCTTTGAACTTTTTAGCAAGTTGAAAGCGGATGGTTACAACATTATTCTGCCTTGGGTTCCTGGTCATGTTGGCATCGGCGGGAACGAAATGGTTGATCGTTTAGCCAAGAACGCCACAAGAGAGAAACTGTCCAACATTTATACCCCCTGCTCAGATGTGAAACCCAAAATTAACGATTATGTGAGAGACCTCTGGCAGGAGGATTGGAACACCAGACGAATAACAAACTCTTTCAGATCGTCCAAACCTTAAGGACTTCCTCCATCAACATCTGGTGGTCGTAAGAGGAAACGGTTCTGTGCTGGCTGCACACCGGCCATTCGTATTTTACTCATTCCTAACTTTTAAAGAGTGATAAGATAAGATAATGTTGCTTATAGCCCAGCCGACCGCAAAGGGCCACATTTTTAAAGAGTGAAGAAGCTCCGTGGTGCATTCCATGTCATGTGCCACTCACAATGAAACAGAAGAAAAGAAACACCCGAAGGTGCTGGGGAGGACCCAGAGAAGCACCGTCTTCACCTGCCTTTAGAGCAGTCCTGTACCACCCTTGGAGGCCTGCGCTGTGTTGACGATGGGTACAGGCACGCGCAGGACACTCCATTAAGATATCAAGGGACATAACTGCTCCTGAACAGAGGTAAATTAACTACAGGATGCAGCTCATAACAGCCTTAAAGTAGCATCCCCCATGGGTGTACCAGCCCGTATTTCATGACTGCAGAGCCCACCGGCAAAAAACACCACCCTCCAGCTGCCGAGCACACCCCACAGACCCAACCACCCCTGCCCACGGACAGATGAAGACGGTGCCACTCCAGACACAGCCAAGTTTTCGCCATACGGACTTATGTGCCCTCAAGAGAGAATCCAAAGTTGTAGTCTTTCCCACTGTCAACAGGACTTTCCCTGTGGTCAGTGGGTCTTTCCTCACCGTCACTGGACCTTTCTCCAGGGTCAGCCTTAGTTAAGGCAAAGAAGAAAAGAAACACCCGAAGGTGCTGGGGAGGACCCAGAGAAGCACCGTCTTCACCTGCCTTTAGAGCAGTCCTTTACACCCTTGGAGGCCTGCGCTGTGTTGACGATGGGTACAGGCACGCGCAGGACACTCCATTAAGATATCAAGGGACATAACTGCTCCTGAACAGAGGTAAATTAGACTACAGGATGCAGCTCATAACAGCCTTAAAGTAGCATCCCCCATGGGTGTACCAGCCCGTATTTCATGACTGCGGAGCCCACCGGCAAAAAACACCACCCTCCAGCTGCCGAGCACACCCCACAGACCCAACCACCCCTGCCCACGGACAGATGAAGACGGTGCCACTCCAGACACAGCCAAGCTTTCCCATACGGACTTATGTGCCCTCAAGAGAGAATCCAAAGTTTTAGAGTGTTGGGACTTGCACGATGTGAGACACAAACATTTTACAGCAGAGTCCATGAAGATCCTGTTCAGGGATGTCCCGCCTGACGTGATCCTTGGGTTTTTGAGAGAGATTAACATTTTTCATCTGATTTAAGATTTTACGGAAGAAAGATTTTTAACTAAGTTTCTGGTGCGTTTCTAGAAGATGTTATTGAAAGAGATGTGTGAAAGGGTTTTTTTTATTTTTTTATTTTTTTTTAATAAAATGACTGGTGAGTTGATTTTAACGTGGTGACAGCCCTGATGTGGCCCTCACGGTCGGCTGGGCTATAAGCAACATTATCTTATCTTACATGGACAATGACCTTGCCGCCTCTTTTAACATTCATCATAGCCTTTAGCAACAGACACATGGACAATGATCTTGCCCCCTCTTTAACATTCATCACAGCCTTTAGCAACAGACACATGGACAATGACCTTGCCGCCTCTTTAACATTCATCACAGCCTTTAGCAACAGACACATGCACAATGATCTTGCCACCTCTTTAACATTCATCATAGCCTTTAGCAACAGACACATGGACAATGACCTTGCCACCTCTTTAACATTCATCACAGCCTTTAGCAACAGACACATGGACAATGATCTTGCCACCTTTAGCAACAGACACACGGACAATGACCTTGCCGCCTCTTTAACATTCATCACAGCCTTTAGCAACAGACACATGCACAATGATCTTCCTGCCTCTTTAATATTCATCACAGCCAGCAACAGACACATGGACAATGACCTTGCCGCCTCTTTAAAGGTCTACTTTAGAGATTTTCGATAATTTGTTAAAAACAGGTCTACATGTCATATAACTACAGTATGGTATTCATTTTTCAAAAAAATTCGCCGGAAGAATTTAATTGATAAAAAACGACTTTTGCACACCTGTTCAAACCCCGCGCGGTAGACCGAAAACCGTGACGTCCTTGATGGACTGGCCGTCACGCGACCTACACAACAAGCCAACGCCAAGTGAAACCAACACGAGTTGCGATCCCCCACAGCCTAAAAAGTCACGAGGGGGTGGCAGATATTGTGCTGTAGGCGAGTGCAGCAGCCCAGCAGGAGACGGATATTCTTTGCACACATTTCCATCTGATCCAGATACTCGAAAGAAGTGGATTCGGTTCGTGCAACCATGCCGGGCAGCTACAGTTCTTTTTATCACGTCAGTTCCAGCTGGACGCGGAAACGAGCTATTCCGACAATTGCCGAGCCCGTTCGAATGGCTCAAAAACTTCGTCTGCATTGTGCGCGTATACTTTGAAGGCGGAGTGGTAAGCTCGTACAGATGAGTACGATAGTCGCACGTTTATTCTGTTCTTATCTATGGACAGATCACACTTGTTAAACTGAATGAACACGTTAAGGCTTGAGGAAGGAGAATCTCCGCTCGCCGTCCACGCGTGATCGCATCAAGAAGTCAGTCGGTAGCCTCCCTCGAGACTTCGGTAAAGTCCGTACGCCTTCGGAATGCTGTGTTCGGGCATCCAGCTTGAACTGAACTGACGTGGTAAAAAGGACTTAGCGTTCAAACTGATAAGATACAGGCCTTGCAGAAACATCCCAGATTCACATTGGCTGTCGCAATCATAGTCACTGCCTTTACATGATAAATTAAATACCGAGCGAGATGTGCAAGAACCATCAGAATCGCTTTCTGTCGCCGTCGCTGTCCATCATGTGACGTCACATCCAAGAGCAGTTAAAGCCATGCCAAATTTAGTTGATTACCTCCCGTTTTCTTGATTACAGGTGAAAATGCCCACTTTCGCGGATCGATTTCGTGTGATCGGGAGCAAATCGGATGTTTATTTTACCAATTTAGCAAACATTTCATATTTCTGCATAAGCTGACCAATTATCGAAAACCTCTAAAGTAGACCTTTAACATTCATCACAGCCTTCAGCAACAGACACATGGACAATGACCTTGCCGCCTCTTTAACATTCATCACAGCCTTTAGCAACAGACACATGGACAATGACCTTGCCACATTTAGCAACAGACACATGGACAATGACCTTGCCGCCTCTTTAACATTCATCACAGCCTTTAGCAACAGACACATGGACAATGACCTTGCCGCCTCTTTAACATTCATCAAAGCCTTAAGCAACAGACACATGGACAATGATCTTGCCGCCTCTTTAACATTCATCACAGCCTTTAGCAACAGACACATGCACAATGATCTTGCCGCCTCTTTAACATTCATCACAGCCAGCAACAGTCACATGGACAATGATCTTGCCCCTCTAACATTCATCACAGCCTTTAGCAACAGACACATGCACAATGATCTTGCCACCTTTAGCAACAGACACATGGACAATGACCTTGCCGCCTCTTTAACATTCATCACAGCCAGCAACAGACACATGGACAATGACCTTGCCGTCTCTTTAACATTCATCACAGCCTTTAGCAACAGACACATGGACAATGACCTTGCCGCCTTTAGCAACAGACACATGGACAATGACCTTGCCGCCTCTTTAACATTCATCCAGCCTTTAGCAACAGACCATGGACAATGACCTTGCCGCCTCTTTAACATTCATCACAGCCTTTAGCAACAGACACATGGACAATGACCTTGCCACCTTTAGCAACGACTCATGGACAATGACCTTGCCGCCTCTTTAACATTCATCACAGCCTTTAGCAACAAACACATGGACAATGACCTTGCGCCTCTTTAACATTCAGCATTTTGATGACTGTCACATGAGTGACCATGTTGTTGCTGCTTGAAGGGCATTACACTGACAGACACATGGACAGTGACCATGTTGCTGCTGCTTGAAGGGCATTACACTGACAGAACACATGGACAGTGACCATGTTGCTGCTGCTTGAAGGGCATTACACTGACAGACACATGGACAGTGACCATGTTGCTGCTGCTTGAAGGGCATTACACTGACAGACACATGGACAGTGACATGTTGCTGCTGCTTGAAGGGCATTACACTGACAGACACATGGACAGTGACCATGTTGCTGCTGCTTGAAGGGCATTACACTGACAGACACATGGACAGTGACCATGTTGCTGCTGCTTGAAGGGCATTACACTGACAGACACATGGACAGTGGACCATGTTGCTGCTGCTTGAAGGGCATTACACTGACAGACACATGGACAGTGACCATGTTGCTGCTGCTTGAAGGGCATTACACTGACAGACACATAGACAGTGACCATGTTGCTGCTGCTTGAAGGGCATTACACTGACAGACACATGGACAGTGACCATGTTGCTGCTGCTTGAAGGGCATTACACTGACAGACACATGGACAGTGACCATGTTGCTGCTGCTTGAAGGGCATTACACTGACAGACACATGGACAGTGACCATGTTGCTGCTGCTTGAAGGGCATTACACTGACAGACACATGGACAGTGACCATGTTGCTGCTGCTTGAAGGGCATTACACTGACAGACACATGGACAGTGACCATGTTGCTGCTGCTTGAAGGGCATTACACTGACAGACACATGGACAGTGACCATGTTGCTGCTGCTTGAAGGGCATTACACTGACAGACACATGGACAGTGACCATGTTGCTGCTGCTTGAAGGGCATTACACTGACAGACACATGGACACGGACCATGTTGCTGCTGCTTGAAGGGCATTACACTGACAGACACATGGACAGCGACCATGTTGCTGCTGCTTGAAGGGCATTACACTGACAGACACATGGACAGTGACCATGTTGCTGCTGCTTGAAGGGCATTACACTGACAGACACATGGACAGTGACCATGTTGCTGCTGCTTGAAGGGCATTACACTGACAGACACATGGACAGTGACCATGTTGCTGCTGCTTGAAGGGCATTACACTGACAGACACATGGACAGTGACCATGTTGCTGCTGCTTGAAGGGCATTACACTGACAGACACATGGACAGTGACCATGTTGCTGCTGCTTGAAGGGCATTACACTGACAGACACATGGACAGTGACCATGTTGCTGCTGCTGAAGGGCATTACACTGACAGACACATGGACAGTGACCATGTTGCTGCTGCTTGAAGGGCATTACACTGACAGACACATGGACAGTGACCATGTTGCTGCTGCTTGAAGGGCATTACACTGACAGACACTGGACAGTGACCATGTTGCTGCTGCTTGAAGGGCATTACACTGACAGACACATGGACAGTGACCATGTTGCTGCTGCTTGAAGGGCATTACACTGACAGACACATGGACAGTGACCATGTTGCTGCTGCTTGAAGGGCATTACACTGACAGACACATGGACAGTGACCATGTTGCTGCTGCTTGAGGGCATTACACTGACAGACACATGGACAGTGACCATGTTGCTGCTGCTTGAAGGGCATTACATGACAGACACATGGACAGTGACCATGTTGCTGCTGCTTGAAGGGCATTACACTGACAGACACATGGACAGTGACCATGTTGCTGCTGCTTGAAGGGCATTACACTGACAGACACATGGACAGTGACCATGTTGCTGCTGCTTGAAGGGCATTACACTGACAGGACACATGGACAGTGACCATGTTGCTGCTGCTTGAAGGGCATTACACTGACAGACACATGGACAGTGACCATGTTGCTGCTGCTTGAAGGGCATTACACTGACAGACACATGGACAGTGGACCATGTTGCTGCTGCTTGAAGGGCATTACACTGACAGACACATGGACAGTGACCATGTTGCTGCTGCTTGAAGGGCATTACACTGACAGACACATGACAGTGACCATGTTGCTGCTTGAAGGGCATTACACTGACAGACACATGGACAGTGACCATGTTGCTGCTGCTTGAAGGGCATTACACTGACAGACACATGGACAGTGACCATGTTGCTGCTGCTTGAAGGGCATATACACTGACAGACACATGGACAGTGGACCATGTTGCTGCTGCTTGAAGGGCATTACACTGACAGACACATGGACAGTGACCATGTTGCTGCTGCTTGAAGGGCATTACACTGACAGACACATGGACAGTGACCATGTTGCTGCTGCTTGAAGGGCATTACACTGACAGACACATGGACAGTGACCATGTTGCTGCTGCTTGAAGGGGCATTACACTGACAGACACATGGACAGTGACCATGTTGCTGCTGCTTGAAGGGCATTTACACTGACAGACACATGGACAGTGACCATGTTGCTGCTGCTTGAAGGGCATTTACACTGACAGGACACATGGGACAGTGACCATGTTGCTGCTGCTTGAAGGGCATTACACTGACAGACACATGGACAGTGACATGTTGCTGCTGCTTGAAGGGCATTACACTGACAGACACAGGAACAATGATTTCACAGCTATCATGTTTACACTGTCATGCATGTGTGTGTGTGTGTGTGTGTGTGTGTGTGTGGGTGTGTGTGTGTGTGTGTGTGTGTGTGTGTGTGTATGTGTGTGTGTGTGTGTGTGTGTGTGTGTGCGTGTGTGTGTGTGTGTGTGTGTGTGTATGTGTGTGTGTGTGTGTGTGTGTGTGGTGTGTACCACCTGACTTTTGCCACTTTGCAATTCTATCGGTTAAGATGATGACTGAATGATACACTTTGATCAGAAAAACAGTATGCCTGACACTACTAGGTGAAAACTGCTAAGTTGATTTACACCAGTTGGTGATTGTTGGAATGATTTGTAGTGCATGACTTTAAGTCTACACCACATGTGTACTTGGGCTAAGTGTAATCCAAGTTAATGTAATTTAATCATAAGAAACATTGAAGGTTATTTGACTAAAATTTTTAGCATTGTATTAAGTCTCCTACCCTGCTGTAAACTCCAGTCAACCTCTAAACAAAAGTGGAGATTGATAATCAGAGTAGAAACTCTACAATAGATTAATCCTTTGCTGGCTGAGTTCTCACACCTCTTCTGAAAGACAGAGGGCAACTGTGTGAACTCAACAAGCCAGACTCTCAGCTACTTAACTACAGACCAGGTTCTCTTTGTCGTAGACCTGGGACTGTGGCTACACCATTAATCGGGGTTAAATGTAAACCGTGGCTATGCCATAGACCTTGGCTATGCCATAAACCATGGCTACACCATAGACCATGGCTATGCCATAAACCATGGCTACGCCATAAATATGATAAACCGTGGCCACGCCATTAAACTGTGGTTACGCAACATACACTGGGCCAGCTAGGAAGTGAAGACACACCACAGCCAGCACTACAGCAACACACACTGGGCCAGCTAGGTTGAGAAGAGACACCACAGCCCGCACTACAGCAACATACACTGGCCAGCTAGGTAGTGAAGACACACCACAGCCCAGCACTACAGCAACATACACTGGGCCAGCTAGGTTGTGAAGACACACCACAGCCCAGCACAGCAACATACACTGGGCCAGCTAGGTAGTGAAGACACACCACAGCTCAGCACTACCGCAACATACACTGGGCCAGCTAGGTAGTGAAGACACACCACAGCCCAGCACTACAGCAACATACATTGGGCCAGCTAGGTAGTGAAGACACACCACAGCCAGCACAGCAACATACACTGGGCCAGCTAGGTAGTGAAGACACACACACAGCCCAGCACTACAGCAACATACACTGGGCCAGCTAGGTTGTGAAGACACACCACAGCCCAGCACTACAGCAACCGGTCTGCACAGCAGGATCAGTCAGCAACCAAGAGAGCTCTAGATCAACT
Source organism: Conus ventricosus (assembly GCA_018398815.1). Classification (NCBI taxonomy): domain Eukaryota; kingdom Metazoa; phylum Mollusca; class Gastropoda; order Neogastropoda; family Conidae; genus Conus; species Conus ventricosus. The sequence continues at coordinate 18,617 of JAFLJL010000729.1, read as the reverse complement.
GTCCTCTCCGATTTAAGATAGGTCTTAAATCTTTAAATGGGACTTCAATTCAACTCAACCAGAGCTTTCCCTCACTTAACGATGAACAGTATGAACTTAACTGCACTGGGAGTAAGCAAGTGAAGTTGATGTGTAAAAGAGTACACACTTTAAAGTAACATTGACATGTCCACTGTATATGAACTTTAACTAGTACTGCACTGGGTGTAAGCAAGTAAAGTTGATGTGAGAAGTGCACTTAAATTATGTGAAATTTTTTTGTTGTTCAATCACTGAATCAGTATTGAATGTTTGAACTTCTCTCAAATTCTGTCTCTCAGAGAGAAGTACTTTTAAGAGTACAAGCCCAAGGAAACTTATCCCAGAGCCACTACTGAGTATTTTAACAGTCCCGAGGAACAAATACAAATTTGTTTTGATGACTAGTACCGGGTCGGAAAGTTGCTCCTTCCACCACTAGTTAGAGAGAGGGTGGCGGTGGAAATTTTAACACAATTCTCATAGAGAAATTATTCCATGTCCTTCCCCTGGAGGACCACCGACCACTCCCAACTCTCGTCACAAAATGTAAAGGTTCTTTAGATTATTCCTATCATTCTGTTGGCCTTGTTAATAATCGCAATATGCTTGTCAAATAGCAAGTTCTATCCCTTCTATCTCAGTGTTGTTGCTCAGATAGCTGAAGTCCCTGTCTCTAAGTGATGTGCATTCTTTATGACACCAACTGTTTTATCGTGGCACTGAATACTCCTTTGGTCTTCTTCTACTAGAGAGAACTGTAATATGTCTCTTCTGGCTCACCCGCTCTCACCCGGCCTTGGCCGGTTTCGAGCTGCCGAGCCAGAAACAGGACATATTACAGTTCTCTCCTAGTAAAATATTTCTGACATAAAATCCACACACACACTGCAGGTGAGAGAGATTGGCTTATGCAGGCTGTTCTTTTTTAAAGGCATGCAGTGAAGCGCAGCACTCCCAGAGATTTCAATAGAAGCATTCAGAGCAATCTAGCGGTCTCCACTCATGCATCGTTGGATTTGTAAAGCGAGAGTTAAATACCTCATAGTGCAGTTCTGAATAGCGAGATTTTTATAAGTGGTTGGAAGGATCTTGCTCAGTCATTCCCCAACCTGCAAAGCGCGGCAGCACCTGCAAAGCTTAGCGGCAAACTAGGCCAAGTGATCATCTGTGATCACTTGACCTAGTTTTTTTTTTTTTTTTTTTCCTGTTTTACTTTGGATTCTCAATGAAAACAAATTTCTTTTTTTTTTTTTTTTTTTTTTAAACATTCTTTAATTGTTTCTTTTTTCAACATTCACTTGACCTAGTTGATTGAGGTTGCGCGCGGGACACAACCTGTTTAGTCACAAAGCAAGAAGTGGTCCTAGTAGTTCCGCTTTTTGTTTGTTTGTTGGTGTTTGTGTTGTTTTGTCCTACCCCACGCATGCACACCCCCACCCCCATCCCACGCACGCACGTCCCCCACCCCCACCCCAGGACTGTCTATTGTGTGTTTGTTTGTTGTTTGTTTGTTGTTTGTTTTGCCCCACCCCACGCACGCACGTCCCCCACCCCCACCCACGCATGCACACCCCCACCCCACCCCACCCCACCCCACCCCACCCCACCCCACACACATGCACACACTCAAGTCATCCACAAGTTCTTAACTCAAGTTACTCCAAGTCACTTCTAAGTTTTTACTCAAGTTGTCCTCAAGTCATCCTCAAGTTGTCCTCAAGTCATCTCAAGTCATCTTAAGTCATCCTCAAGTCATCCTCAAGTTGCCCCAAAGTCATCCTCAAGTCATTCACAAGTTCTTAATAAGTTCTTGATCAAGTCACCTCAAGTCATCCTCAAGTCATCCTCAAGTCATCCTTTAGTACAGCCAAGTTCTTATTCAAGTTATCTTATAATTATCAAAAAAAAAATCAATCTATGTTTTTATCTTAAATAGTAGATGTCTAATTTAGTACACACACGCCTCAAAAAAACGCGTCACCCGTTGAGGATGTCTTGCTCAGCGTCCTTGCGCGAAATGGGGTTCAGCATAGATCTTAATGAAGTTCTTACATCCAAGCAACCGCTTTGATTACAATTCTGGTCTATGGTAATTTCTTTTATAGACTCCATGTCTTTATTTATTGCTCCATCATTTTAAACAAATAATAATCCGCCATGATCTATTTTTATTAAAAAAATTTTAAATATTATTGCATTATAAATGGATCAAAATGATGTTTTGTTATTGGCGGTTTTGGCGTGCTGTTGTCTTTTCTGTATTTAGTGGTTCAGGTTGTTTTAACTTCTTTTGTTTTTGTTGCCATTGTGTATATATTTTTATAACCGTAATAACCGCCCCCAGCAGCAGCAAGGATGCTAAAAATGGCAACAGTTTTAAGTTCAATTTTCCTGAAGACTTTGGGGCCCTTGAATCGCTGGAGTTTTTATAGCGGGCATTGAATCAACTTGTTCTGGCGTTGGCGGTGTTATGTTTTCATGATGAGTTATATTCTGTAACTTAATTTTTTTTGTCTGTTCCACTCTGCTAATTTTTTCCTGCTTTAACACGCCAGGATGAGGATGCTTTTCAGGGCCCCCACCTGATTCAGTGTTTTCTGATTCTGCTGATTTTCTGGCTTGGTTTACTTTCTCCACCTGATTCAATGTTTCCTGTTTTCTGGTTCTGATGATTTTCCAGCTCGTTCATTTTGAGGGAAATAAAATCTATATGATTAAAAGTAATTATTTCAAAATGGAGTGACTAAAGGCGGCAAAACGAAGCAAGATCAGGATAGAGTTTTAGAACTTACCGCCAATGACATTGACAAACAAAGCACAAGACAAGACACGATGCATTTCAACCACTTGGGTCTTCATCAGGCGAAAAAAAAAATTTCACTTTTAAACATGTGGAAGTACAAACTACGAAAAACAAAAAAGGGGAATGAAAAATGACTTATCCCTAATTCTTCATGAAGGCGGAAATGACATGAGGCCAGGGGGATTATGGGAGAGGAAACAGAGGGGGGGGGGGGGGGGGGGGGGGGGAGGGGGGGGGGGGGGGTTGCGTCAGGGGAGGTGTGTGTGTGTGATATGATAGGGTTGTGTGTCTAGTTTATTAGGATGGTATGATATCTTTGTGATGGTTGTGGTAATGGTGGATAGATAATGATGGAAAAAAAAAAAAAAAAAAAAAAAAAAAAGGGAGGAAGAAAGGGGTGTGTGGGGGGATTTAAGGGGAAGGATCAAAACAAAATTAAGATTAGATAAAATGGAGGGTTGCTGTAACTACTGTATGAAGTGAGTGAAGAGGATTGTGGTGGTGGTGTATGTAAGGTGTGTGTATGTGTGTGTGTATGTGTGTGTGTTGGTAGGGGATATTGCCCAAATGATGTGGAAGAGGGGGGTATGTGTGTTTGGTTATTGTTGGATATTGATGCCTTGGGGGTGTGTGGCCCAGTGGGCACACTACACCCCCAAGGGATCAATATCCAACATAACCAAACACAACATACCCCCTCTTTCCCCATCAGTTGGCAATATCCCCTACAACCACACACATACACACACAACATACACACACACTTACATACACCACCACCACATCCTCTTCACTCACTTCATACAGTAGTTACAGCAACCCTCCATCTATCTAATCTTAATTTTGTTTTGATCCTTCCCCTTAAATCCCCCCACACACACCTTTCTTCTCTCCCTTATTTTTTTTTTTTTTTTTTTTTTTTCCATCATTATCTATCCACCATTACCACAACCATCACAAAGATATCATACCATCCTAATAAACTAGACACACAACCCTATCACATCACACACACACACACCTCCCCTGACGCAACCCCCCCCCCCTCCCCCCCCCCCCCCCCCCCCCTCTGTTTCCTCTCCCATAATCCCCCTGGCCTCATGTCATTTCCGCCTTCATGAAGAATTACGGATAAGTCATTTTCATTCCCCTTTTTTGTTTTTCGTAGTTTTGTACTGTCCCACATGTTAAATGTGATTTATTTTTTCGCCTGATGAAGACCCAAGTGGTTGAAATGCATCGTGTCTTGTCTTGTGCTTTGTTTGTCAATGTCATTGGCGGTAAGTTCTAAAACTCTATTCCTGATCTAAAAGTAATTAATCCCATGATTAACGGCGATAACAATGTTCCAAATCTGTAATATAAATCACAGCTTAGAGACTCTAATGACTTTGTTAAAACTGGATCTTGCGTTAAATCATACGTAAGATCTTGTTCAGAATCAATGGGAGCAAAATCTACTGACTAGTTTAGTGTACAAACTAAGAACCGTTTGCCCAACACTTTTTACATTCTTGACCCCAGCTGCGCTTCATACCTGTTATGATACTTTAAAATGTCTTGCGGCGACATCTGTTGAATCTGTTCTATGCTGAATTCATTTCCGAGGAACTGTTTTGTTTTTCCACATGCTGCCAAAGAATACAACCTCTCCTTTTGGGGCATAACAGCTTGGTCATCAACTTGGTCATTCATAAGTTTAGGAAGTTTAGGCCGCCCTGTAGCTGTAGTAGATCATCGGTGTTCATGTTTTTATTAATTATAATTATTTTATTTTTTAAAATGAGCACCGAAAAAAACTATTGCCAACCTTGTATACCATTCTGCTGTTATTGGAGGCCTAAGTATAGGATACACAATGCTTGGTAAAAGCCTGTTAAGAATTAAACCAGCGATCTTGGCAAACTAGACTTTGAGGATTCAGCAAAGCTGATTGCTATTATTGCAGCTTCGTTTGCCACGAAAGATTTTCTAGTTAAGCAAGGAATAATTCCAGACAGTATAAATATGTAAATAAAAAATACATTTATAAAAAAATGGCTTCACTCGTAATGATGATAGGTGGTGCTGTGGTGAATGCGCTTGTGCTTTTAGCGGGGGAAGTAATTACGCGTTTAGTAAACTGCGGGATGACGGCGAGAGAAAAAGACATAACAAAGCTATGGAGCAACTAGCAGCTGCACAAGATAACTATGAAAGCAGAGAATTGAGCAGTTGGATTTTATTAACGACACACTGAAAAAACAGGACATGCAGCTTACACATTTAAAGATGTTGACAGGCAATAAAAGAATATTCTTGTAACAGGCAAACCAATCGAAACATTGCCCCCACCAAATTCAGTGACTTTTATCAGCCATCAGAAAAACAAAAGATGCAAGAAATCGTGTTTATTGTCTTTGGTATGACCATTGTGTATTTTATTGCACATAATATTGGCTGAATAAAAATGAACAAAATCTATTATTCACCAAAAGGATATTGGAAGGGAATCACAGCAATTAAAAAGCTAAGCCAAGCGGCAGGAGTCAGTGAACAAACAGCAAAGGAATGGTTATCTAAACAAGCGATTTGGCAAATTTATTTACCTGCGCCTAGACGAATACAGAGACCACACTTTGTGAATACAATACGAACGACCCCATCAAATGGATCTTCTATATTTACCCTCTGATACGATTAGACGAAAAAGATTTAAGTACGCACTCACAGTCATTGACATAGCTTCAAGATACAAAGATGCGGAACCATTAACACAAAAGAGTGCGTCTGCTGTTGCTGTTGCCATACAACTGATATACCAACGAGGCCCGCTAACTTATCCTCGCATGATTCAGTCGATGATGGGAAAGAATTTAAAGGCCAAGTGAATCAATTATTGTTAAAACATAGAGTTACCATTAAAGAGGCATCCCAGGAGTTCACAGATCACAGCTTTAGTTGAAAACTTTAACAAACAGTTAGCTGAAAGACTTTTTTCTACCAGTATCACAGAGAGCTTATTGACAATTCTCGCAACACCAGAATGGGTTAGAAGACTGCCCTCAGTTTTGCGCGCAATGAATAATGAAGAATTTAAAGGACAAAACCAGTACAAGCAATCAAAAAACAAACAATAAATGTTGCTGAAGGAGACTCCAGTACAACCAGCAAACCTATTACGTTTGGTTGAAAGTAAGGTACCTTAATTTACCGGGGGAGCAGAAGGGGACACTCGCATCAGGGCAACCGATCCGGTTTGGAGTGTTGATCCATATGAAATAAAAAGAATTGTAAAAATGAATCCGCCCGTGTATTATTTACGAGAAACTGACACAACAAAACAACCAGCTCCTCAAAGATCTTTTGTAAAGAAGAACTGCAGATAATCCCACCAGACACAGTTCCGCTTAATTAATTTACGTAAATATTTTGAGTTAAAATGGAGCTCAGACGAAGTGCAGACGAAACAAGAATGGTAAAGGAAGAGACTTGAAAATGATACGGGAATCATTTTGATGCGTGTAATGCTATTAGGGGAACATTTTTGAGGATTAATCAATGCATGCTAAATCATCCAGATCACCTACAACTCAAACCCCAAATTGGGAAAAAGAATATCTTGAAATAATAAAAAAAATTCGAAGCATCAAGCAAACATGAGAAAAGATTTTTTTTAAAGAATTGGATGAAGCATGATTGATCTTATAATAAAAGTTGATGAAAAATATAACCCCCCTGTTTATGCGGTCCTCCAGTGCCCGATTGCATATGAAAACTCTGGATTAACAAACACCCGTTTTTGTGTTTGTTTTTATCTAATGACTTTTTTTGTTACAACCGTTTTTTGATCTCATGTAGATTAGATCGCAGTTTTACGTTGTCATGTGAAAAGTCTTATTGTCAAACAATGCTTCTTTGTAGTTGTCATGTGATATGTTTGACTGCAAAAACACTGCGAGATATTCCTTGCTTTCTTAATGATTTTTTTCCTGGCTCGAAATACTGTACATTTTTGACCTTAACCCCCCATACTCCTTAATCACCTTTCCAGATAATTCATCCTTCACTTTTCCTAAAACCTTCTTGTTAACGATGAATGCAAAGGCGAATCTTTAGGGTAATCGGATGTGTCATACCATCCACTCGGTCCTTTAGCTACTTCTAATTCCATGTCTTTATAGATGTCTTCAGTATGGATATTTATAACAAAACTGTCTGTATCTGTGTAAAGTACTCTGGACTCTGGATACAGGGGTTTAAAGTAGTCATAAAGAAATTCTAACATTAAAAGCTTTGATAATTCTAAAACGGTAAACCCAATAAAAACAGGTTTGTCCAATTTGACTTTCTTTTTTTTCATCATTATGCCAAAAAGCTGGTCATGAAATCTTCTGAAGTCCTGATAATTAGGTTTTGAAGTCAGCTTAATTGCTTCGTTCTCTCTGGTGACCAATCTGACATCCTTACGCTTTTTGCGGATTCTCCATAGTCTTTCCGAAACAGCTGTTGTTCATCAGCTTGAAAAAGTCTTTTTCTGAAGCATCTGTGGATTTAGTTCTAAGATCAGTGTTCTTCATGATGTATGGTTTCATGAACTGTTCTTGATCAAAAGCGATTATACGATGAACTGCTGTCAACTTCAAACCATGTCTTAAATAAAATTGTAGAAGTCTGTAATGACAGACATAATTTTTTTTGCCCCGAAGATTAGGCACAAGTTTAGGCGGCTCTGTTTTCGCCATCTTTAGACTTCTGCTGCTAATGGATAGTCATTATGCAGGTCATGGAGTTCCTGAGGATATTCTAAGTCAACTTCTAGAATGTATCCACACTGCTGATCGGGCGTTAAACTGCCCAACCACTTTAATGCCTTTTGAATATTATTCGTACCTGTGTACATTTCAAAGTTGCGTAATGGAAGTGATTGCGCCATAGCCCAACCATACAGATTGTTTGCATCTAAAATACATAAGATAGTTAGGCCTTTTACTTGGATCATAGTCGTCCAAGTATTTGTTGTTTGCTTTACAGTAATGATGCGACGCCATACTAATTCCTCCACGCAATCCGTTTTCAATCATTTGAATCATTGGTAGGTTAGACAATAAATCAATTTGTACTCCAGTAAACTTTAAGAAAGCATCCCAACTCATCCCGGGCGCAGAAATGTAATGCGCGGGATCCAGGCTAATGTTTCATGCAGGTCTTTCTATAATTTTCAAAAATATCCGCCAACAAACAAACATCTGCCATTAAATAGGAGTCATGATAGTCTCCCATCGTTTACACTTTAACTTCTGCCACGCATCTTGAGCATGCTGGTAATCAGAATCACTAATTTTCCTTTCCTCTAAGACTAGAAAAGAACGCGCCTTTAGGCGGAAGTGAATCTTCGTCAAACCTTTCCCAACTTTTTCATTTTTCCATAAGGGTAAACCCCCTTTCTAACAAGTTTTTGGGCCCAAAATTTTCCTTCCGTTTTTGGGGCAGGCCCTTTAAAGGGAATACTAGTGACCAAAATTGATCCCATCATGTGCTGCATAGAGTCAAAAAAAAGACATGTTATTTAAAAGTAAAACCCACATGTACTTTTTGTGACTGTGCAATGCATGACACCCAAAAAGCATCGTCCATTTGCTTTCATTATAAGGGAAAATCGAAACCTCGCAAGTTATAAAAGGGAAAAATGGGATTTCCCTTTGTTTGGGGTTTAAAATTTAGTTGAAGATTGTTTTAAACTGGTTGCTCCCCCCTTGAATTTCCCCACTAATGTGTCAGGGTTCCCTTACTGTCGGATTTGCTACGTCGTAAAGGGGCCAAAAACCGAAAAACCAACAATGGTAGCTGAGCATACTGTTTTTGGGTCTTCGGGCGTCTTTAAATTTTTCAGAAAATTCAATTATTAAAACATTCATTGCGCATTTTCCCTGCAGGGCCTGTAAAAATCTCTAGCCGCACCCTGGCCCAATAATTAGGGTGCTGAATGAGCCCAATCCGACCAAACCCAAAAATTTAAAGGGCCAAATGCCCCAAATCTGATATTACCCCTTAAGCCCTGTTTTTCGAAGTTTTTGTGGCGCTGGCCCTTCAAAAGGGACAAAAAGCGACTAAAAAGTCTGCTTAAAAAAACCCTAGGGGCTCGTTTGCATCGTTTCCAGTTTTTTAAAAAATAATTTTAGCCCCGGTGGGGGGGAAAATTTTTTTTCGGGAATTACAGTCTCAGAACTTTTTACAATTTTTTTATAAGTTCAAGCGGGTTTTAAACCAGAGGGAAAATTTCTTTTAAAACCCATTTTCTGCAAAATCTTGTTTTGTTAGGGGTTTTTTAAGTATGCGCCAATAATCAATCATTGTTCGTTTCAATTTTAAAAGCGGAACCCCCGCTGGGGGAAAGCATCCGTATAATCAACTGTTTTTTGGGTTGGTTCGCCAATGGGTTGGACTGTTCTTGGACACTTTAATGGGTTTTGAAATTTGTTTCCTCATCCCATGTTTAGACTTTAACGGTTTTGGGTTTTGTTTTGTTTTTCCCAAACTGATCAATTTGGTCTATCCCAAGGGGAAAAGGATTTTCCACTAAAGTTAAGATCAGGATGTAAGGGTGAAAATTAAGCCCCCACTTTTCGCTTTTTGCGGGCGTGATGCACCCTTTGAAAAGAAACACCCCCCTAAAACATTTGTTTTTCTGTATTCTTTTTTTTAAAAAAACCTTTTTTTGCAACAAATTTGCTGGGGGTAGTGGAATGTAAGATTTTCCAAACAATCGGCGCATACTTAGACTGTTTTAATCTGATCTTAAGATTTCGCCCTCTGACCAACCAGGGCCCTCATTTTAGCTTTTTCCCAGGGGCCACATAAAAATTTTGTAACAGTTCGTCTCCCAAACCCGGGATGTTAAGTCTTTTAAGGAAAGAAAAAACCCAGTTTTTAGTTGAGACCCGACTTTAGATTTTTTTTCATTTTTTGGGTTACATGGGTCGTTTAAAAACAGCTAACTTTCTTTAACGGGCGGGTCTTTTGGTTATTTCCCCGGGAAACTTAAAAAATTGCATGAGCAACACTTGCCTGTAGTTTGCGGGATTAATGACTTCAAATAAATATAATTCAGGGGCTCTTGAAAAATTTTTTGCTTTGCTTCAAAAAAATTCGCCCTGGCCTTTCTTTAAAATTTTTAACCCTGCTGAGTTTCTTTTCTAAAATCAAAATATTTTTTTAAAAAATTAAAAAAAAAAAAATTAATCGAATCAATATCAAGGGTTTTTTTGGTGTTTGGGACCAAAACCCTAAAGTAAAACCCCCTTTGGCGTTTTAAATGTGACTGTTTAGAAAAGAGTTTAATGTTTCGTTTATTTTTTTTTAAAGGCTTTTCCCTTTTTTTATCTGCTCGGCGTTTGGCTGTTGAGAAAAGTTGTCCTGCCTTTCTTTGAAGAAAAAATTTTTTTGTTTTTTTGTAGTCATAAAAATGGGCCCTTTAAACGACAAAATTCTTCATCCGTGATTTTTTGGGGTCAGCTGTGCTTTATTTATAATCAGCTTAAAGGGAACAAAATTTTTAGCGTTTTTAGTTAAAACCATACTGTGTGCTTTTGGATTTTAAATAAAAGTTTTTTTAATTTTTTGCCAGCAGCACTTACGGCTAATGAAACAGGCCGAGAGCAAAAGAAAAAAACCGCCTAGAGGTAAAGCGCGGGCGCCCCTACGCCTTTTTTGCTAAGGGGCCCAACACTTTGTCCCTGCGGGATATTTGCATTTATGGTCAAATTGCTCCAGTATTAACATAAAAAAACAGCAAAAAGGGGGCAGAATACCTTCGTTTGGTTTTGCTTTTATTTTAAAAAGGCCCTGCTCTATTTTTTGGGTTGCTTTGTGAAATGGTTTGTTAATCAAAAAAGGTTTTTATGTCGGGGCTACTTTTCCTTTTGGGCGGCCCGGTGTGTAGGCCCCTTTGGATAAATTTGAACAACATGTTTTTTTTAAAAAAAATTTAAAAAATAATTTAGTTTTGTAAATCTTTTAATCTTTATCTTGAATTTTCCCGGCGCGCACCCTATTTTAAAAAAACAAATGTGCATTAAGCGGTTTATCGCCCTCTTCTTTTTTTGTAAATTTTTGAATGTTTTTTTAAGGGCCCTCAAACATTTTCTCCCACTTCCTTTGAAAACGGGTTATCCTGGGTTGACCTTAGGTCAATCCTAAAACCGTATTTTGTTGTTAAAAAAACATCGGTCTAACACTGTGAAGTTCAGTTTTTTTGGGACAAAAGGTCAAATGTTGGACTTCTTTTGCCCCCCCCCCCAAAAACCCAATTTTATCTTATTTCATCAAAATGCTGAAAAGGGTTTTTAACCCCGCTAGCGTAATTGGTTAGGGCTACCCTAAATTTCAAACCTTTGTTTTTTCGTTATTTTAGGTTTAATAAATTTTTCCATTCCTCTTTTAAATGGTTTTTTCATCTTCACCCACAAAAAAAATACCTTTAAGCGATCTTGCTGAGACACTAAAACTAAAACCCAAATTTTATTTGGCCCTGCCCTGTTCTAGGATAGTTGTATGAGAATCATTTCTTTCGTAAATATTGCAATTTTTTGCCTGATTTGTTTTTAAAATCGGGCCTCGCTAAGTTAGGGTTCCCTAAAAAAACTTTCAAACCTAACGCAAATGTCAAAAAATTGCTGCTTTGTTTCGGTTCTTTTGATTATAACACGTTTTTTTCCCTTAAAAGTTATTTTCATATGCCCAATCGTTTTTTAAAATGTTTCCTTAAAAGTATGGCGCATGCCCCACTTAAAAAACCTCAAAACCCAAAGGGGGATGGAAAAGCGTTTTTCCAACGAAATAACTTCCCGGCCCATCCTTTTTGCCGCTTTAGCATCTTCACCCGCCATTCGGTTTTAGTGCTTCATTATTTTCAAATTCCTTAAAAACGCAAGACCCTTCCCTTTTCTTCTGGGGTAGCCAAAAAGATCAGAATAGGAAAAAAATTTCCCTGCATTGTGTAAAAGAAAATTTTTCTTCCCCCTCAAGTTTTATAGAAATTTTCTTAACGATTCCCCCCTAATTCTGGACAACGCCCTTTGTTTGGGTCTGGGTTTTCTGAACGAGTTCTATTTTGGGAAAATTTAAGGGCGCGCAGGCCTGGCACAAAACACTTCTTTCCCCTCCTAGGTCTGGAAATTTGACGTAAGGGAAATTTTAAACGCTCAATATAGAAAGGGTTATTTTTTTTTTTTTTTGGGAAAAGTTAAAATTTTTCCCTTATTTCCCTTTTACGCCAAAGGGCCTTTTTTAGTCTTTATGTGGGTCCCAAAAATCGAAACCATATGTTTTTGGACATTTTTTAAAAAACCAAAAAAAAAAAGTTAAATTTTTTAAAAAAAATGGGGAGGCATTGAAAAAAGAAGATTTTGATTTTTTAAACCTGGGAGACGGGCCCTGATATTCCCCCTTGGGGGCAGCAAACGCTCGGGGCTTCATTTCAAAGATGAATTAAATAAAAGGGGAAACAAAGGCGGGGAATTAAAAGAAAATAAGGTCAGATTTTATACCAAAGTTTTTGGACTAGGACCTCCCCCAAACTATTACCCCGATGATTTTGAAGTAAAAGATGACCATTTGTATGTAAAAAAAAAAAAAGCCAAAGGGCAAAAGTGTTCCGCTTACAGAAAAAAAAGAAAACCCCATCAAAGTTTGGGAGGCATGAATACAATTAGAAAAGCTTTAGGGGGGAAGAAACGAAAAACCGGGGGTTTGGGTTTTCTAAACCAGAATTTAAAAAGGGAGGCATTGTAAACTTCAAAACAACAAAAAAGAAATCCCAACAGGGTTCCGAAATAAAAAAATTTGGGAAATTGAAGTTTTAAATCAAAAACAGGGCAAAAAAATAAAGCGAAACCCTTTTTTAGAAAAAACAAACATTTAAAAAACTATACCCCATCCACCGTGCCCTGAGAGAAATAAAAGGGCCCCTTATCATGCTTTTAGAAGCTCCGAGGTGAAATTTAAAAAAAAATTTAGCAAAACTGGGGGAAAATAGATGAGCATATAAAAAGAAAAAAGAAAAACTCTTGAGGGTGTGACGGCCAACTTAGGGGATGAAAATTAAAGAAAGGGAAAAACCCCAAAAACTAAAAGACTTGAACAAGAAAGAATTTAGCAAGACTAGAAGTGTTGTCTCCCAACCCCAGAACAATTTCAAATTTAAGTGAGCAAATAAGAGGGGAAAATATCCAAAGAATTTTATATGAAACCAAAAACACTTTGCAGAAAAAATAAAACAAATTTTAGAGACAAGGAGTCACATTTAAAACGTTATAACTGCCTTAGGATTTAATAAGTACACTGGTATGGCTATTTTCAAGGGGGCGGGGTCCTGGGGCCCGTGCCTCCTTTGCCATCGCCTCCACCTGAAAATCAGGGGGAAAAAAACAGCTTGATATTTGCGGGTTTTTTAAAAAAATTAGCCAGTTAAAACTAAAAGACCTTTAAACCCGGGGATATACTCAGGGCATAAAAAACGCGAAAAAAACATGAATAGAAATGTTTTATGTAATTTTGGGTAAAACCCATTCCTTTGAAAATGGTAAAAGAAAAAGAGGGAAAAAACAAAACGAACACCGCAAAAGTGGGCCTTTCAAAATTATTCTGGTAAAAAATAAAGGGCACATGGGAAATTGACCTTTACCCTGTGTTAACAGCAGAATGTCAGTTTTCTGGTGTGACCCACCTCGAGCATTGATCACAGCTGTGGGACCCCGGTTTCATCAGCGCCCAGAGGTTGGTCTTTCCTCTGGGGGACTTGCCACCACACCCGGCCCACAAACGACACAAGCTGGGGCTGCGTCTGGGTTTTGGGGGTTTAGCTGGGTTTAACTGCCCCCTGAAGGGGGATTTCCCCGAAATCTCTTTTTTGGGTTAAGGGGGGTGGGGGGAAAGGGGTGGGTTAGGGAGCAGATTGAAGTTTTTTCGGGCCCCAGGGGAAATTCTTTCGTAGCAAAGGGCAGTGTGCGGCCTTTTCGGGTTTTTCCTGCTTTTAAACAGGTTCTGGGATGCTGCCCGGAAATTGGGGGCAGGATTGGGGGGCCCCAGAATTGGGTTTGTGTAATAACAGCAGTCCCCCTTACAACGTCCTGGGCCCACTTCTGGAAGATGGGCTGGCCCAATTTCGGCGATTTTTTTGCCCATAGCCCCCCCGATCATTAAACTTTCACCACCCCCCTGGGTGCCCTTTTGGTGATGTTGGCATCCGTGAAACGTTCCCCCTCTTCCCCCAGATCCCGGGTTCCCCCCATCGCCCTGGGTCAACCCCAAACCGGCTTTTATCACTGAAAGAGGACTCGGGCCCCTCCCGGGTGGCGCCAATTTCACGTGGAAAATTTTGCCCATGCAGACGGTTCTGGGGGGATGCTGGGGGTGTCAGGATAGGTCGCCCGGGTGGACGCCTGCATTGGAGACCAACGTGTTTAGTCGGGGGACGCACGGTCCTGTTGCGATTGGGCCCGCCATGGTTGCCCACGGTGTTTTCCCGGGGTGTTTTTGGCAGTGGTTTGGGAAGGCTCCCGTCCCAAGCGACAAAAGATGGCGGTCTTGGGTGCTGTGGTGACCCCTTTTGGTTTTGCCGCTCCTCCTCTGTCCTCAGTGGGTTTTTTTGCTTAAAGCGGTCCCCGAAGGGGATAAAACGGTGGAAATTGTGGCCGAATGCGGGTAGCGACCTGCCTCATTGGAACCCCCGGCCCCGCAGTTTCCCCCTTTTCTATGCAAAGATCTTGGGCGAGAAAGTCTCGGCATTTTGTTGGGGGCCCCTGGAAGGGATTTTGAACTTTTTTGGGGGTTTTGGGAAATTTTTTAGCCCCACAATGGGGGCCACATTGAGGGCAATTTACATTGATGCACGGGCGTAGGAAATTTCCCCCTGGCAAAAGCCCCTCCTCGTGCCCCAAAAAACGGGTTTACCCCCGGGAAAAATTGCCCCCCTGTTTCGAGGTTTTCAAACCCGGGCCAAAACAAAACCCCGTACTGCTAAAATTGCACGTGCCAACGACATTGCTTAAGTCCTGTTTTAAAAATTTTGAAAAATCGTGCAAATGTCCTATTTTTTCGCGTTTTTTTTTTCCTCTGGTATATTAGGGGTTTTTTTTAGCTGGCTTTTGCTACCACAAAAAGAATTGGCTTTTTTGGGCCCACACTTTGGACATTAGTTTTTAATGTGGGTTAATCTTTATAAAAAAAAAGACCAAGTAATTTCCCAGGGCCCGTTAACCAAAACAAGTGCTGTTTTTCATATTCATGGGCATCGCGAAAAGAGTCCGGGTCCCTTTAACGGGCCCTTTTTGGGTTTTGGGCCCCGGGGATTGGAAAAGACTTATTCCCTTTGGGGGTTTGGTTTTCTGCTTGCAATATTTCTTGGGTCCGAATTTTTTTTCGTTTTTTTTTTCCCACCTTCTGTTTATTGCCTCCACAAGGGTTTCATTATTTTAGTTTATATTGTGCCTTCTGAAGTCCAGGTCAGAAGGGAGCCTGTATAAAAACCCCCGCCAACACAAAGGGTTAAATTTTGATTTGCTTTGTAAAATTTTTGGTTTCCCTTTTTAAAACTTGAAAGGTTTAAAACAAACTGTAGAATTAAAAGGGTCCTCTAAAAATTTTTTTTCTAAGTATTGTTTTTGTGCATCAAACCAGTAGAAGGATCAGTTATGCTCGATCTCGTTTGTGCTTTCGAACCCAGCAAGCACCAAAATAAGTACGAAAAAGAGTCGTTTATTTTGTTTAGTTCCCCGCTTTTGGGTTTGGCCCTTAGAAAATGTCTAAGCAAATGTTGTCCATGCCGTTTTAAAGCCCCTTGGGTCTATGGACCCGAGGGAACAGGTTTTGCCCGAAGAAAAGATGTGTAAGGGGGGATTCCAGTCATTTCTTTTACTTTTGTGGGAAAGCCCCCAAAAAAAAAAAGGGGGCCTAAACCATGATTAAGATCCGACTTTTTTTTTAAATTTTGTCTTAACATTAAAA
Source organism: Conus ventricosus (assembly GCA_018398815.1). Lineage (NCBI taxonomy): Eukaryota > Metazoa > Mollusca > Gastropoda > Neogastropoda > Conidae > Conus > Conus ventricosus. The sequence continues at coordinate 2,809 of JAFLJL010000729.1, read as the reverse complement.
TTGAATTCGTTACAAATCCCTTTTAAAAGCCTTCCCGGGCTAATTTGGTTGCTAAATGGGTTAAAAAGGGTTTGTCATTTGGTAATGGCCGGGTTGCCCGTTATTTAAAAAAACGTCTGAAGGTTTAATAAAAAAGAAATCGTTTCACCCACCTCACCAAAGGATCAGGGTGATTTAAGTGATCAGCATACGACACTCCACACCCCCGTTGATTTACAAAAAACCCGCAAAAATTTAAATGGTTTGATAAAACTGCCTCGGGTGACTGAACCACACTTTTTCGATTTTAGTCTTTTTTTTTAGGGGGGGTTTAAAATATTGCTTAATGGGTTTTCTCACCTTTTTTTTTAAAGGTGTCAGTCTGGGGACAGAAATGTCAAAGTATCAGTTGTTATTTTTAAGATTGTGTGCGGCCCAAAGAATATTTGCATCTATATTGAATGCGCCATTTTTATTTTTTTAAAAAATTTTTGTAACAATAACAATCAGACGCCCTTGTTTTTTTTGAACATGCATTGAAAAGAATGCGGGGCCAAAACGTCGCGCCCATGAAATATTTTACAAAGTCGTAGGGGTTTTAAAATTACTAAAAATCCAAGAATAAAATAAGGTTCTAAAATTGACAAACGGGGCAAATTAGCCATTAACAAAACCTGAGGTTTTTACGGGGTTTTTCTCACTAAAAGAACAATGAGTAACTTTGACATTCTCCAAATTAACAAGCAAAACTAAAACAATGTTAACATTCAAGCCTGAAGAAGCAATTACTTTTTGAAAAAAAAACCCCAAAATGTTAGGGTTTCAGCGACAAATGATTTTTGAGTTACACCAACCCAAAAAATTTAGGGAGAAATCCGCTCGATCTTGCATTACATTCATTTTCCATGTTCATTGGATACTAAGCATGATGAAAATTTATGATGGAAAGGGCCCCCAACTGTTTTAAAAGTTTCCCTCAGGGAAAGCTGCAAGCGATTAAAATTAACAATTCCCTAATTTACATTTTAAAAAATTAGTTTGTGGGAGGGTGGATCATTTAAAATAAAAATCAAAGACAAAACGGGAAAGGGCGTGAAATGTGATAACCTGCACATTTTTTTTGAAATAAATAATACTTTGTACTAAAACATGTGCGGGGGCCAAAAATTTTTCGGATTTCTTTGGGCGCCTGTGGGGTGTATAACTTAGAATTAAAGCCTTGCAGCGTTGGGCTTTGAAAAAAAACGGGGATAGGCACTTTGTAGGGTTTTTTGAGTACACAAAGATGGTGATTTAAACGCAAAGGGTTGGGCAAAGCAAAAATTTTCCTAAACTAAACACGCGCTTTGAAGAAAATAATTTTGGTCCAATGAAAAAAAAATAGTTCAAAAAACCTACCTCAAATGGCCGGGAACCCCATATTTAAAGGGGGACATAAATTTAATTCAAAACCCTTTTAAATTTTTTTGGGGTAAAAAAAAGTTTCAAAAAAGCATTAAAACTCGGCCCTTTCTGTAAGTCTTATGCCAAAAGGGACAAAGTTGAAAAGAAATTTGAAAAAAAACCGTATGGGAAAAAAAAACAGTACATCCTCCCAAAAAAGAAAGGGTTTTTAAAAAAGATGTTTCTACAAGATTACAATTCATTCCAAATAAAAATTAGGAGACACTTTCACAAGATATTTTAAATTTCTGTCTTAAATGGTAAAGGGAGGGGGTTTGTGGGCGTTAGGCGCCTTCAAAAAGGGAATTCAAAATTAGTGCAAAACTTAGACGTTAAAAAAAATAAAGTTACCCGTCATTTTTTACAATGGTGAGGATATTGGGCTTTTGCAACAAGCAACAAAATCAATATTGTCTAAAAGAAATAATTTACGAAATAAATTGGGGTTAATCTTACACCTTTTGACCTTTTAAAGGATTTTATTTACTGAACAAATTTTTTAAAAAGAGGGCATGAAAAAAACAATAACTGGTTGATTTAACTGTTAAAAAACTTGGACAGTTAAATTTATAACAAAAAAGGGGCCCCATTTTTCATTGATTTGTGGCAGAGGTTGTGGAAAAAAAAAAATATTTATCCTCGACCTGTTCAAACGTTTATCGCTTTTTAAATTTGATCAATTGTGATTTTCTGCCAACACTTAAATGAAAAAAAGCTTCGTGAAGAAGGTTTTATGGGGTGATAACATAATTTAGTTGATCCCAGCAAAAAATGAGGGGGTGTCTAGAACGCTTTTTTTTATTGTTTGAAGGGGAAAGCGACACTATTTTTATAGTGATGTTCAGCAGAAAGGAGCATATTAAAAAGAGAAAAACTTTTTCGAACTGCTTTTAGTGGAAGACGTGGGGTAAATTGTGATTTTATTAGAAAAAATTTAAATATAAAAATCGGTTTTAAAAGATTTAAGAACATTTAAAACTTTTAGTTTTTTTCACATGAAAGACAGGATGATTTGAAAAAGTTTGCGGAAAATGATGTTATTGGAATGCAGGCCCAGAAATTTAACAAAAAAAGAAATTAAAAAATTTAGTAAATTGTATTGAAAACGGTAACCCTACAAGATTTTGTTTGTAGGGGGTTTTCTAGTTAAAAAACTTAATTTTGTCTGTTTCTGCCGGCAGCTCGAAACCCCCAAGGCCGGGTGGGGAGCGGGGGAGCCGAAGAGACATATTATGTTCTCTATATTCTAGGTCCACCCAATTTCAGCAAATTAAGAATTTGGGCCCCCTCCTTCTGCGCTTTAACTTTTCAGGTTTTTTTTTTTTTTTTGAAATGACTGGGAGTTTTTTTAACGGGTGACGCCCTTTTGGTTGGGGGCCTAAACTTT
>JAFLJL010000728.1:40000-45098 GCA_018398815.1 Conus ventricosus | reverse complement strand
TGGGGCCCCCAAATAAACCCAGTGCGGCCATCTTTAGTGCACCACATAAACCACAGTGAGGCCATATGTGTTTGGGCCCACAAAACCCTGCGGCCAAAACTGCATGGGGTTTCCCACAAAACCACAGTGACCTTTCTGGGGCGCCAAAAAAAACCCATAAACCAATGCAAGCCAAAAAAACTGGGCTAAACCCCATAAACCACGTGCAGGCCATACTGGATAGGCCCCCCCAATAAACCCCGTCACCATACGTTATTCCCCCCAAAACCCAGTGCAGCCATACTTTAAATTTTCCCCCCAAAAAAGCGGGCCCGGGGTTCCTCCCACAAAAACCACAGTGCGGGCCCTACGTATACCCACAAAACCACCATTTTAAAGGGGGCCCCCAAAAAAAAAAGTGCGGGCCAATTTTTCCCACAAAACCACAGGCGGCCATACGGTAAGTGTCCCCCCACAAAAACCACAGTGCGGCCAACTGTATAGTGCCCCAACCACATAAAAAAGTGAGGCCACTTAAGTGAAAAAACCCCCAAAAAACCCAAAAGGGGCCAATGTAAAAAAAAACCCCAGTCGGGCCATACGATAGTTCCCCCCACAAAAAACGTGCGGGCCCCAACCAACAAAAAACCCAACCAGGCCATACTGTCATGGTCCCAAAAAAAACCATCCCCCTTTTAATGTCCCAAAAACCCCCGGCAGGCCATACTGTATAGTGTTCCCACATAAACCAAGGGGAAATTTAAAACCCCAAAAAAAAGGAAACGTGATAGTGCCCCTTTCCACATAAACCACAGGCACCCAATTGTACAATTACCACATAAACCAAAGGAGGCCCCACATTTTAAGTGCACCACATAAACCACATACCAAACGGGAATGTTGCCACAAAAACCACATGCAGCCCTTTGTAAGTTCCCCATAAACCACAGGACCCTTTTCCCAAGTGCCCACCACAAAACCACAGTGCACCCCATATGTAAGTGTCCCCACAAAAAACCAGTGCGGGCCCATCTGTGATAGGTCACCACAAAAACCAATGCAGGCCATACTTGATATGTTCCCACAAAACCCATGCACCCCAACGTGTATTTTCCCCAAAAACCACAGTCCGGGCCTACTGTATAGTTCCCCAAAAAAAAACCCCGGGGCATACTGTCATAGTGTCCCCCCACAAAAACACAGTGCACCATACGTCATAGTGCCCAAAAAAACCCAAATGCGGGCCAACTGTCATGGGGTTCCCAAAAAAAAACAGGCAGGCAAAATTAATTACCACCCAGGCAATATGTAATTTTTCCCCCCAAAACCAAGTGAGGCCTCGCAATTACCACAAAAACCAAACGTCAGGCCAACTTAAAACCCATTGTAAAAAGTGCAGGCCATACTGTAAGTGTCAAAAAACCAGTGCAGGCCAACGGGATAGTGTCACCACTAAACCACAGTGCAGCCAACTGTATTGTCCCCCAAAACCCACAGTCAGGCCAAACTTAATGTACCCAAACATAAACCACGGAGGCCTTTTTAATAGGGGCCCTCCCCAAAAAACCCTCACCAAACGTGTTTTCCCTGCCGCAAAACCCCAAAAGGCAGCCATATTTTGGAAGTGTCCCCAAAAAAACCAAAGTGCGGGCCCATTAGGGTTACCCTCCAAATCCCCAAGGGAAAGGGGCCACATAAACCAATGCAGGCCATCTTTTTGGTTTCACCCAAAAAACCCCAAATTTCGGGCCAAACGTGATAGGTCCCACATAAACCACAGTGCGGGCCAACTGTAGTGTCCCCATAAACCACAGTGGCCATACTGTATGTGCCCCCCACATAAACACAGTGAGCCTCTGTCAAGTGTCCCCCAAAAACCAAAATCGGGCCATATGCATTGTGTCCCCAAAAACCCACAGTGCACCCCGGGAAAGGCCCACAAAAACCACATGCAGGCCATACTGTATAGTGTCCCCCCCCACATAAACCACGTGCAGGCCATACTGTCATATTTTCACCACATAAACCAGTGAGGCCATACTGTGATAGTGCCCTTTGCCAAAAAACCCCCCTATGTCAAATTTACCACAAAAACCCGGGCTCCACAAATTTGAAACCCAAAAACCAAGTGCACCATAAAAGTGCCCCCCCCTAAAAAGGGGGCCCAAAAACCAAAGGCACCACTAAAACCCTACCCTATTTAATGTCAACCCAAAAACCACAGTGCAGGCCAACTGTATAGGTCACCACAAAAAACACAGTCAGGCCTACTGTGAATTTTTCCTCCCAAAAAAACCTAGGGGGAAAAATTTTAATTTCCCCCCACAAAAAACCAAGGGAGGATAATTGAAAAGGTAAAACACCCAATAAACCCAGGGGCAGGCCAACGGATAGGTCACCACAAAAACCACAGTGCGGGCCAAACTGGGATAGTGTCAATCACACAAAAAACCACAGTGGGGGCCATCCCTTGTGATAGTGAAAACCACAAAAAACCACAGTGCAGGCCATACTGGGAAAAATTTCCATCCCCCCCAAAACCCACATGCAGGCCCAAAACTTTATAGTGTCCATCACCAACATAAACCACAGTGAAAAGGGCCATACTGAGATAGTGTCACCAAAAAACCCAAAAACATTTGCGGGCCCTACGGGTCATGGGGTTCCCCACAAAAAACCCACAGGCAGGCCTATTTTTAAGTTTTCGCCTCAAAAACCACAGGGGAAAGGCCATAACTGTCATGTGTCGCCACATAAACCACATTGCGGGCCATACTGGATATTGCCCCTCACCACAAAAAAACACCCAGGCAGGGCCATACGTGAAAGTGTCAACCCAACCCCCTAAACCACAGGGCCGGCCATACTGTGATAGTGTCCCCACATAAACCACAGTGCGGGCCCAAATACGTGATAGTGCCCAACCACATAAACCACAGGCGGGCCATACTGTGTTTAGTTCCCATCCCCAAAAAAAACCACAGTCCCCCCTCCCATGATATTGGCACCCCCAAAAACCCCCAGGGGGGCCCATTCCAAACGTTATTTTCCCCCCGCCACAAAAACCACGTGCGGGCCAAAATGTGATAGTGCCCCATCACCACATAAACCACAGTGCGGGCCCCATACCGTTGAAAGTGCCCCAACCACTTTAAACCACTGGCAGGCCAAAACGGTGATATGCCCCTCACCACATAAACCACAGGGGCGGGCCCCTACGTGATAGTGCCCCAACAAAAAACCCCAAAGTGCGGGCCAACTGTTTTTAGTCCCCCCTCGCCACATAAACCAAAGTGCGGGCCATACTGTGAAGTGTCCATCACCACATAAACCACATTCCCAGGCCAAACTGTATATTTTCACCAAAATAAACCACAGTGCCCCAAACTGTGATAATGTAAACCACAAAAACCCACAGTGCACCCCATACGTCAAAAAGGGTCACCACATAAACCACAGTGCAGGCCATACTGTCATAGGGGTCCCCCATATAACCACAGTGCGGGGGGGGGGGGGGGCCATACGGGTCATCCTGCCACCACTTTAAACCACAGAAACGGGCCCATACTTTGATAGGGTCGCCACATAACCACAGTAACAGCCAAAACTGTGATATGCCCCACCACCACATAAACCCAGGGGCGGGCCATACTGTAAATAGGGGTCCCCCCACCACATAAACCACAGTGCGGGGCCATACGGGAATAGTGCCCCCTCCCCAAAAACCACAGGGGCAGTCCATACGGTCAAAGTGCCCCACATAAACCACAGTGCAGGCCAAAACTGTGAAGGGGCCCACCACATAAACCACAGTGCGGGCCCCAAAACTGTAAAGGTCCCCGCCACATAAACCACAGTGCAGGCAAAAACTGTGATAGGGGTTCACCACAAAAAACCACAGTGCGGGCCCGTCCTGTGATAGTGCCAAACACCACATAAACCCATTCGGGCCCATACGTGATAGGGGTCACCACATAAACCACAGGCAGGCCATACTGTCATAGGGGTTCACCAAAATAAACCACAGGGGCGGGCCCCATACTGCATATTTTCCCTCGCCACAAAAAACCACAGTGCAGGCCATACTGCCATAGCCCCCACCCCCATTAAACCACAGTGAAGGCCATACTGTAAATATGTCACCCCTAAACCACAGTGCAGGCCATACTTGATAGTGTCCCCCACATAAACCACAGTGAAAGGCCATCCGGGGAATATTTGTCCCTCCCCAAACAAAAACCACATGCGGCCAAACGGGTCATAGGGGTCCCCCACATAAACCACAGTGAAAGGCCATACTGTTTTTAGTGTCACCACATAAACCACAGTGCAGGCCAAAACTTTTGATATTTGTCCCTCGCCACATAAACCCCAGGGCAGCCCCAATACTCCCCATAGTGCCCACCCCCAAAACCACATGCGGGCCCAAACTTGATACCCCCACCACATAAACCACAGTGCGGGAAATACTGTGATAGTGTCCCCCCCACAAAAAAACCACAGTCCCAGGTTTAAACGTGAAAGTGTCACCACAAAAAACCCCAAAACCCTGCCAACGTGATGGTCCACACCACAAAAACCAAAAGTGCAGGCCATATTTGTGTTTAGTGTCACCACATAAACCACAGTGCAGGCCATACTGTCAATGCCCCCCTCCCCCACATAAACCACAGTGCGGGGCCAACGTATAGGGGTCCCCAAACATAAACCCCAGTGCAGGCCATACTGTCATAGGGGTCACCACATAAACCACATTTGCGGGCCAGACGTGTATTTTCACCACAAAAAACCAAAAAGTGCAGGCCAAAACTGTGATAGTCCACGCCACATAAACCACAGTGCAGGCCATACTGTCAAGTGCCCACCACAAAAAACCACAGTGCAGGCCATACTGGGGATAGTTAAACCACAAATAACCACGGGGCCGGCCATACTGTGATAGTGTCCCCCCCGCCACATAAACGACAGTGCAGGCCATACGGTCAAAGTGCACCAAAATAAACCACAGTGCGGGGCCAAAACCGGATGTGTCCCCACAAAAACCACAGGCAGGACATCCAACGGCGGCCTCTCGCGGGTAGACTTTTTAACGGAAACCCAAAAAAAAACCCCTTTCCCG
>JAFLJL010000728.1:27500-35000 GCA_018398815.1 Conus ventricosus | reverse complement strand
ATCATAGTGTGACATGAACGACACCCGCCGTCTTTCACAGAAATATCAAGGTGAGATTTATTACATTCAATGTACGTCTATCGGAATTTTGTTGAGCCTCAAAGTGTCTAATTGGTGAGCCTCAAAGTGTCTAATTGGTGAGCCTCAAAGTGTCTAATTGGTGAGCCTCAAAGTGTCTAATTGGTGAGCCTCAACGTGTCTAATTGGTGAGCCTCAACGTGTCTAATTGGTGAGCCTCAAAGTGTCTAATTGGTGAGCCTCAAAGTGTCTAATTGGTGAGCCTCAAAGTGTCTAATTGGTGAGCCTCAAAGTGTCTAATTGGTGAGCCTCAAAGTGTCTAATTGGTGAGCCTCAAAGTGTCTAATTGGTGAGCCTCAAAGTGTCTAATTGGTGAGCCTCAAAGTGTCTAATTGGTGAGCCTCAAAGTGTCTAATTGGTGAGCCTCAAAGTGTCTAATTGGTGACGATCATTTAAACGTCCTTTACCCTGCTTTAAGTATATATTGTAGTATAAATAGACCTGCACATAAACAGACAACAATGCAATTACCAAATAAACAAACCGAAGTAATGAGAAGTTCGAACGAAATGCAAATTGTGCTTCACAAACGTTCTTTCATTCCTTTCTAGTCTGAATCAGAATGACCCTACCTTGCAATGGTCGTGGTAGTAGCAGCAGCGCTAATAGCAGCAGCAGCAGCAGCAAGAATAGTACTCAGTATAGTAGCTGCTGTACCAGTAGAAGTAGTCAAACCAGCAGCAGCAGCAGCACTAGTAAGTTTTCACAGTTGCTGCTGCAGATACGGCAGCAACAGCAACAGCAGCAGCAGCAGCAGCAGCAGTATATCAGTAGCAGCGTACCACCAGCAGCAACGGCGGTCGTACTATGAAAAGCAACACAGCAGCAGTAGCAGTAGTCATAGTAGTAGGGTGATGGTAGTGAAAGTAGTAACAGCAGCAGTAGCAGTAGTCATAGTAGTAGTGGTGACGGTAGTGGAAGTAGTAACAGCAGCAGTAGCAGTAGTCATAGTAGTAGGGTGATGGTAGAGGAAGTAGTAACAGCAGCAGTAGCAGTAGTCATAGTAGTAGTGGTGACGGTAGAGGAAGATGTAACAGCAGCAGTAGCAGTAGTCATAGTAGTAGGTGTGATGGTAGAGGAAGTAGTAACAGCAGCAGTAGCAGTAGTCATAGTAGTAGTGGTGACGGTAGAGAAGATGTAACAGCAGCAGTAGCAGTAGTCATAGTAGTAGTGTGATGGTAGAGGAAGTAGTAACAGCAGCAGTAGCAGTAGTCATAGTAGTAGTGGTGATGTAGAGGAAGTAGTAACAACAGCAGCAAGAGCCTTACAATCATAATCGCAATAGCAGCTGCAGTTGCAGCAGTAACATATGAGCAACAGCAATGGCTGTCGTACTTCTAAAAGTAACACAGCAGCAGCTGCAACAGCAACAGCAACAACAGCAGCAACAACAGCAGCAACAACAGCAGCAGCAGCAGCAGCAGCAACAGCAGCAGCATTCTTTCTGTCTACATGTCGTGATTCAGTTTTAATTGCATTCAGTTCTTTCGGTGCTCCATGGCGCTGCAGTCGAAAGCAAAGGATCTCTGCTTGTCTCTGTTATGAGAATACACAAGCGTCAAAACACGATAATAGCTGTTCTCTTTAAAAACAAAAAACAAAAACCAGCTGTGATCTTTGATGAAAATAGCGAAAATGGGGAAAGCATTTATCCTAAGGATCACAACAACTATTTTCCTAGGGGTCACAACTGTTTTCCTTTTTTTAATGGTTTATAACTGATTTGTCTGTTTTCACCGAGGATCAGAATTGTTTTCCTTGTTTTCACTGAGATAGTGACTTATCCTTGTTTTCACACGCACACGCACACACGCGCGCGCGCACACACTCACATATTCAAACGTACATGCATGCACACACGCGCGCGCGCGTGCGCACACACACACACACACACACACACACACACACACACACACACACACACACACTTATACACACACACACACACACTTACACACACACACACACACACACACACACACACACACACACACACACACACACACACTTACACACACACACACACACAACACGCACACATTTTCAATCTCAGCAGCAATAGAAATTTAGACTATCTACACCAATACCAACATTGTTACTGCCAGGTGCTAAGTTGTTTTTCCCAGTCACATGCATGCACTGGCAAGCTGATACAGCATCAACAGCCTGCCACACAAACATCGGATGCGAGGTGAGAACAATGAAGTAAGAAAGTAAATAATAAACACTGCAAGATGATAGTCAACTCTCGCTCTCCCAGAATGAAAGAAAGGGCACATCATTTTCAAGCCAACGCTGTGTTTCCATTACTGCACCAGCTAATGCTCGTGTAAATATATATAAAAGGCACGATAATTCCCTCCCAATCCTTTACCCCTCCCTCACCTCCCCTCCCCCACCCCCGCCCGCCTTCCCCTTCGCCTCCCTTTACACCCTCTAACCTTCCGTCTTTCTTCCTTTCCTCTTTCCCAAATTCCGCGAAGGACGAGAGGCTTGTCCCCCCCCCCCCTCCCCCATCCGACCTCCCCCCCCCCCCCCCCCCCCCCCCCCCCCGCCCAGCCTCCATTTTGCAAAGCAGTTGAGGGGTACACCTCCGATGTCAATTCCCCTCTGACATATCTATTGTGTGCCTCTGCAATAAATCCCCCCCCCCTCCTCCTCTCCCGACCCCCCCCCCCCCCACCTCCACCTCCCCTTTCCTCATCCCAACTTCTCTCCCTTCACCGTCGCCTTGTCAAGCCAAGAGGAGTTCCACTCTCAGCTTTGGCCTGCCTTCTTTTTTTTTCTTTTTTTTATTTTTTTTTTTTTTTTTTTTTTAACCCCTCGCTGTACGTGTTACAATCGAGAGGTATCCAAAGGGAGGCCAATCTTTCACGCCACAGCCAGTGAGAGATTGTAAAAGGGGTTGCCCTCCAAATAGAACGCCAGCGGCTCGACAACTGCCGAAGGAACGTTTTGTTCGCTTGGGTTTTTAGGAGCTCCGATGTGTGAAATCACGAGGCGAAGAAGTCGTCATGTTGGCGATACCAGCACCGATTAGTCAATAAAAAAAAATAAAAAAAAACGATCTCCGAACGAACCTGAACAGCGAGAGAACCCAGCTTGCTTTTCCTTACCATTCGTATAAAACAGACAAAACAATCATTACACAGTAATCCTGGTTGTCTACTTTTTTGTACGGAGTTCAGGGTCGAAATACGTGTAAAAGATAAGGGGTAGGGGGGATGACTGGGAGGGAGAGGGAGGAGGAGAAGGTTGGAGGGGGGGGGGGGGTCTTCTCTTAAGGGCAAGCTCAACCTCGAGTTTTCTGCTCCTTAATCGTTGTCGAGAGTTATGCAACCTAAAACATATTTGCCCATGTATAAAATGTGTATAAAAACACACATAGATACTGAAACAGCATGTCTGTGATGGGTTCGAGCCGTACGTAATGCCTAGCAATCTCAATCACACGCAGATACACCATACAAATGTTTCCTGCCGAAATGTAGCGTGACTGCAGGTCTAAAACTGTGCCGCCTTCATTTCAATCGTTTCCGTCTGACATACGTTTGCCAGAAATCGAGTTCAAGTCTATTTCTCGTATTCTACCATTTCAAAATTCGTGGTAGTCTAACGAAACATGTTTCTGATTTTACACCAAGACCCGGTGAAGATACTATGCCTGGCTTGTCGATCAAGCGGCAGACGACAATTGGACAAAGCCGCTTCAAATTCGTCACAGACGAAGTTACGTGTCGGGTCAAAGGTGTATTTGACCTGCAAGGGGGGGTGGGGGGGGGGGGGGGGGGGGGGGGGGGGGGGGCTCATATTTAAGGCCAAAGAAATGGGACCCAACAGACGTGCTCACTGACTACTGTGTGTGCCAGTCAAAAAATAATCGCGGTGCATTAAACTGCTCCACCTACAGGCATTTTCTGGGATAGTATTGTGTCACATGCCTTCGTCAAAACAGGTTTAAAACGCTCAGCGATCTGAATTGTTTCCGGACTCGTTTGACTGTGTGTTTATTGGCAACACAGCGTTTTGATCGATGATTGATGTTGTTTACAGCTCAGTGTTTCCATCGATTGATTGATGTTGTTTACAGCTCAGTGTTTCCATCAATTGATTGATGTTGTTTACGCCAGTGTTTCCATCCATTGATTGGTGTTGTTTACAGCTAGGCCCACAGCAAAGGGCTGTCACCTAGCTGCAGTCAACTCTAGGGGGAAGAGAGCATGTGCTCCGCCTGCCATAATGCCGTGACCTGGGCACGAATGAACCTCTGACATCCACAGTCCATAATGCCGTGAACCTGGCACGATGAACCTCTGACAGTCCACAGTCCATAAATGCCGTGACCTGGGCACGTGAACTCTGACAGTCCATAATGCCTGACCTGGGCACGGTGAACCTCTGACAGTCCATAATGTCGTGACCTGGGCACGTGAACCTCTGACAGTCCATAATGCCGTGACCTGGGCACGGTGAACCTCTGACAGTCCATAATGCCCGTGACCTGGGCACGGTGAACCTCTGACAGTCCACATCCATAATGCCGTGACCTGGCACGGTGAACCTCTGACAGTCCACATCCATAATGCCGTGACCTTGGCACGGTGAACCACTGAACAGTCCACAGTCCATAATGCCGTGACCTGGCACGGTGAACCTCTGACAGTCCACAGTCCATAATGCCGTGACCTGGGCACGTGAACCTCTGACGTCCATAATGCCGTGACCTGGACAACGTGAACCTCTAAACAGTCCACAGTCCATAATGCCGTGACCTGGGCACGATGAACCTCTGACAGCCATAATGCCGTGACCTGGCACGGTGAATCTCTGACAGTCCATAATGCCGTGACCTGGCACGGTGAACCTCTAACAGTCCACAGCCATAATGCCATGACGTGGCACGATGAACCTTGACAGTCCATAATGCCGTGACCTAAGCACGATGAACCTCTGACAGTCCATAATGCCGTGACCTGGCACGGTGAATCTCTGACAGTCCCATAATGCCGTGACCTGGGCACGATGAACCTCTGACAGTCCCAAGTCCATAATGCCGTGACCCTGGGCACGATGAACCTCTACGTCCACAGTCCATAATGCCGTGACCTGGGCATGATGAACCTCTGACAGTCCATAATGCCGTGACCTGGGCACGTTGTGAACCCTCTGACAGTCCATAATAGCGTTGACCTGGGCACGGTGAACCTCTGACAGTCCACAGTCCATAATGCCGTGACCTGGGCACGGTGAACTCTACAGTCCACAGTCCATAATGCCGTGACCTGGCACGGTGAACCTCTGACAGTCCACAGTCCATAATGCCGTGACCTGGGCACGGTGAACCTCTGACATTCCACAGTCCATAATGCCGTGACCTGGGCACGATGAACCTCTGACAGTCCACAGTCCATAATGCCGTAGACCTGGGCACGGTGAACCTCTAACAGTCCACAATCCATAATGCCTGACGTGGGCACGATGAACTCTGACAGTCCACAGTCCATAATGCCGTGACCATGGGCACGATGAACCCTCTGACAGTCCATAATGCCGTGAACTGGGCACGTGAACCTCTGACAGTCCACAGTCCATAATGCCGTGACCTGGGCACGGTGAACCTCTGACAGTCCACAGTCCATAATGCCGTGACCTGGGCACGGTGAACCTCTGACAGTCCATAATGCCGTGACCTGGGCACAGTGAACCTCTGACAGTCCATAATGCCGTGACCTGGGCACGGTGAACCTCTGACAGTCCCTGACAGTCCACAGTCCATAAGCCGAGACCTGGGCACGGTGAACCTCTGACAGTCCTCTGACAGTCCACATCCATAATGCCGTGACCTGGGCACGGTGAACCTCTGACAGTCCACAGTCCATAATGCCGTGACCTGGGCACGGTGAACCTCTGACAGTCCTCTGACAGTCCACAGTCCATAATGCCGTGACCTGCGGGCACGGTGAACCTCTGACAGTCCACAGTCCCATAATGCCGTGACCTGGCACGGTGAACCTCTGACAGTCCTCTGACAGTCCACAGTCCATAATGCCGTGACCTGGGCACGGTGAACCTCTGACAGTCCACAGTCCATAATGCCGTGACCTGGGCACGATGAACCTCTGACAGTCCACAGTCCATAATGCCGTGACCTGGGCATGATGAACCTCTGACAGTCCACAGTCCATAATGCCGTGACCTGGGCACGATGAACCTCTGACAGTCCACAGTCCATAATGCCGTGACCTGGGCACGGTGAACCTCTAACAGTCCACAGTCCATAATGCTGTGACCTGGGCACGGTGAACCTCTGACAGTCCATGATGCCGTGACCTGGGCACGGTGAACCTCTGACAGTCCATGATGTCGTGACCTGGGCACGGTGAACCTCTGACAATCCACAGTCCATAATGCCGTGACCTGGGCATGGTGAACCTCTGACAGTCCATGATGCCGTGACCTGGGCACGGTGAACCTCTAACAGTCCACACTCCATAATGCCGTGACCTGGGCACGGTGAACCTCTAACAATCCACTGACCATACACGGTCAATAGACTGCTGTCTGTGGACACGGGGAGTGTCACTGACCATACGGTCAATAGACTGCTGTCTGTGGACATTGCGAGTGTCACTGACCATACGGTCAATAGACTGTGTGTGGACATGGGGAGTGTCACTGACCATACGGTCAATAGGCTGTCTATGAACACGGGGAGTGTCACTGACCATACGGTCAATAGACTGACTGTGGACATGGGGAGTGTCACTGACCATACGGTCAATAGACTGTGGACATGGGGAGTGTCACTCAACATACGGTCAATAGACTGTGGACATGGGAGTGTCACTGACCATACGGTCAATAGACTGTGGACATGGGGAGTGTCACTGACCATACGGTCAATAGACTGTGGACATGGGGAGTGTCACTGACCATACGGTCAATAGACTGTCTGTGGACATGGGGAGTGTCACTGACCATAGGGTCAATAGACTGTGGACACGGGGATGTCACTGACCATACGGTCAATAGACTGTCTGAGGACATGGGGAGTGTCACTGACCACACGGTCAATAGACTGTGGACATGGGGAGTGTCACTGACCACACGGTCAATAGACTGTCTGTGGACACGGGGAGTGTTACTGACCATACGGTCAATAGACTGTGGACATGGGGAGTGTCACTGACCATACGGTCAATAGACTGTCTGTGGACATGGGGAGTGTCACTGACCATATGGTCAAAAGACTGTCTGTGGACATGGGGAGTGTCACTGACCATACGGTCAATAGACTGTCTGTGGACATGGGGAGTGTCACTGACCATACGGTCAATAGACTGTGGACATGGGGAGTGTCACTGACCATACGGTCAATAGACTGTGGACACGGGGAGTGTCACTGACCATACGGTCAATAGA
>JAFLJL010000728.1:10000-20000 GCA_018398815.1 Conus ventricosus | reverse complement strand
TACATGTTTTTTGTTGAGCCTCCCCCCCCCCCCCCCCCCCCCCCCCCCCCCCCCACACACACACACACCCTTAGATTTTTTGCACCCAATGCTCGCTTGCGGTGGTCAAGGGAATACATAAGGGAATTTAGTCTTTTTTCCTGTTTCTTTTTTGATTGTTATTGTAAAAGTTTTGTTTATCTTTTTGCCTTTCTTCTGTGTGAGCGTGAGTTACGGATGTATAAAGGATCGTTACGTGTTTGGATATTGTACGTTATGTCAAAAGTGCATTGTTACGAGGCAATCCTGAATTGTTTTATATTGTTTTCTACATTAATTCATGCAATGCTTATCACCTGGTTTCACAGATATAGATGCATTTTTTACTGTTATGCACATATTACAAACAAGGAATATGAAGACTAAACAATGGAGACTTTAACAATTGCGTCTCTAAACTGTCAGGATTGGGGGATATGAAAAAAAGAAGGGATGTCTTCCATTATCTGAAACAGAAAAAGTTTTCAATATATTGTCTGCAAGATACTCATTTTAGTGGCAAACTAGAAAAATATGTAAACTCTGAATGGGGCTATAAATGTGGTTTTGCGTCTTATAAATCAAACTCTAGAGGCGTGGCTGTTCTCTTTTCAAACAACTTTGAATTTAAGATAACTAAAGTTCATCGTGATATAAACGGAAATTTTATACTGGTATCATTTACTGCTTTTGAGAAGGATTTCCTTTTGGTAAATGTCTATGGCCCAAACAAGGATAACCCGACATTTTATAATTCTCTTAGGGAAACCATAAAAGGTTGTAAAAATAACAATGTAATTGCAGTTGGTGACTGAATATTGTATTAAACCCAACCATTGATAGTTGCAATTATATACATGATAATAACCCAAGAGCCAAAAGAGCACTTGAAAATATGATAGAAGAACTTGGATTGACAGATATCTGGAGAGAGAGCAACCCAGAATGTAGGCGCTACACTTGGAGAAAGCCAACACCATTAAAGCAAAGCAGACTAGACTTTTTCTTGGTATCTGATTATTTGTACTGGTATTTTGAAGATGCTGACATCGTCCCGGGATACCGTTCTGATCACTCTATAATTACACTGCAACTGAAATTTGGTAAAAATGAAAGAAACATACTGTTTGGAAATTTAATTGTTTCCTTGCTTAAGGATGAGCAATATGTGGATGAAATTAATCAGGAAATCATAAATGTGACAAAAGAATACGCCGCTGATAATTGCAACAATGAAACAATCGATGAAATAGATAAAGGTAAAATTGTACTTAAAATCTCAGACAAACTATTTTTAGATTTTCTACTAATGAAAATAAGAGGAAAAACTATCGCATATGCCACAATGAAAAAAAGAAAACTACAGAAACTGAAAAGGAACTCATGAAAGATATTCAAACTCTTGAAAAGATGGACCATAAAACAGAAGACGTAATGAAAAAACTGCACGAGAAAAATCAGGAGTTGAGAACAATTAGAGATACCAGAATGGAAGGTGTACTCTTAAGATCAAAAGCCAGATGGGTTGCTGATGGTGAAAAAATTTCTAAGTATTTCTGTAGTCTTGAGAAAAGAAACTACATTAGCAAACAAATGACAAAACTTATAACTAAGGATAATGAGATAATAGATGACCATAAAGAAATCCTAAATGAAGTGAAAATATTCTATGAGAAATTGTATCGGGGAAGAGAAGTAGAAAATTGTGAATTAGAAAGCTTAGTTAATGAAATCCCCAAATTATCAGAAGAACAAGGAACGATGTTAGATGGTCTAATAACTATAGAGGAAGCTAGCCAAGTTCTGAAAAATATGAAAAATGGTAAAAGCCCTGGCACAGAGGATTTACGGTAGAATTCTTCAAATTCTTTTGGAAACAACTGGGACCGTTTGTAGTGAGGTCACTAAATGAGGCATTTAAACACGGAGAACTTTCATCAACACAAAAGAAGGTCTAATTATCTGTATACCTAAAGGTGATAACCTAAGGAATTTATCAAAAATTGGCGACCTGTATCTCTTCTTAATGTAATATACAAAATAGGATCTTCGTGTATTTCCAATAGAATTAAGAACGTCCTACCAACACTTATAAATGAGGATCAGACGGGATTCATAACTAATAGATATATAGGAGATAATATTAGATTAATATACGATTTGATTAACTATCTACAAATGAAAAATCTTCCTGGCTTGCTACTTAGTATTGATTTTGAAAAAGCCTTTGACTCATTGGATTGGAGTTTTATGTTTAAAGTTTTAAAAGCATATGGTTTTGGAGATGGTGTTTGCCGTTGGATTGAAACTTTTTACAAAGACATCAGATCAACGGTTGGTATAAATGGCAACACTGCACAATGGTTTAAAGTTGAAAGAGGTTGTAGGCAGGGAGAAACCTATTTCTCCATATTTGTTTGTCCTGTGCGTGGAAATTTTAGCTATCATGATCAGGAAGACAAATCTATAAAAGGGATAAAGATAAATAATACTGAGCATAAAATTGCGCAGTTTGCAGATGATACACAGTTATTCAATGAGGTGATGAAGAATCATTAACCGATCCATATTTATCTTAGACAGATTCAGCAAGATTTCTGGCCTTAGTATGAACTGTGATAAAACGCAAACAATTTGGCTAGGAAATGAAAAAAGATCCAAAAAAGTATATTGCCCCCATCTGAAAATGATATGGAATCCCCCTAAATTCAAAATACTGGGAATCTGGTTTACTCAAGATTTAAATAATTGGTGAAACCATAAACTACAATGAAAAATTCGCAGAGGTTAAAATGTTGTTTAAATTTGGTCACAAAGAATCATCACTCCACTTGGGAGAGTACTGTGTTAAATCTCTAATTCTGTCTAAACTAATACATCTTTGGATTTTGTTACCTGATCCACCTGACCATTTTGTACAAAAACTCCAAAAGGTATGCTTTCAGTTTGTTTGGAATGGAAAAGGGGACAGGATTAGTAGAAAAACGGCAGTAAAAAGTGTACAACAAGGTGGTTTGAACATAAACCAGATATTCGAAGGTATATATATGCTCTGAAACTTTCATGGCTGAGAAAATATAAAACAACGAATCATAAATGGATAAATATTGCAGTTGAAATGTACCCTTTTCTTAAAAACTTTGAATGTTACGGACCAATGTACGGTTTAAATATTCAAACATTAACCCTTTTTGGACCATACTTTCAAAGCATATAGAAACTTTTGCCACAATATTACGCCAAAAAATGTTTGTGAGGTGCTAGATGAACCTGTTTTCTACAACGAAAAATCAAAATAGTAATGCTGTCATCAAACAAAACAATATAATTAAGAAAGGAATATAAATCCACAGGCACTTCTGAAAGAAAATGGGGAATTCTTCAAACATAGAGAATTCATATCAAGTACACATTTATCTGTTGACTTTATTACGTACTATGGTTGGATTTCGTCAATAAACAATACCTAAGAAAAAACGGAATACAAGTCAATAACAAACTAATTACATTCATGATGTGCCAAATGCATTGAAAATTATAACAACACACCAATAAAGAGCAAAACGATATTATGAGTACTTTACATCAGACAATAATAAACCTAACTGTTGCTCAAAGTGGTCAGCAAAAATGAATCCAATCATTTCCTGGAAGAATGTGTTTATAAAATCAGTACAATCAAGGATGTAAAACTGAAATGGTTGCAAAAGATAATCATACACCGAATAATGCGACTAATATCGTTTGAATGCAATGGGGTTAACCGATACGTTACAGTGTTCATTTTGTAATGGAAAGAGATTCCATTGAACATTTTTTATGGAATTGCAGATACTTACAAGTATTTTGGAAATCTATCAAAAAACTATTGAATGAAAAATGTGAACACACGTATAATTTGGAATTTCATGTGAACTAGTAATTTTCGGAGTGGATGAATATCTAAAAGTGGATTCTATCTTAGAGTTTATTGTAATGTTTGCCAAGATGTACATTTATAGATGCAAAATGGAAAAGAATCTTCCAGATATATTTGTTTCCCAAAGACAATTAAATGCCAGATATAAGATTGAAGAATATAACGCTAAAATTAACTATAATTTAACATATTTCAATAGTACCTGGAACGCATATAAACCAATTCTCTTTCTATAAACAACAGTTTACTAAACGAGAAAGGAGAAAAGAAAGGGGAATAAAAGGGAAAAAAAATTCTACTCTCAAACACAAACAATGATTGTTGTGATCTTAAAATTAATTCAAATGTGCCTCTGCAGAATTTTCTATTGAATGGACGATTGCCTCGATCTAAAAAATATTTAAGGGACTAGGGAAGGATAAAGAGAGAAAAGAAAAATGTATTGTTCTTTCCACCCTTCCCAAGTTAATATTATGCACAAGTTATTTTAGCTCTTCTTCTTTTCAAAACCTGTGGTGATGATTATTGATACACGGTATGTTATATGTATACCTATCTATGTACGTATGATGTATGTATGCATAGACGTATATATATATATATGCATATATGTTTGCATCTCTCTCTCTCTCTTCTCTCTCTCTCCTCTCTCTCTCTCTCTCTCTTTATGTGTGTGTGTGTGTGTGTTGGTGTGTGTGTGTGTGTGTGTGTGTGTGTGTGTGTGTGTGTGTGTGTGTGTGTTGTGTGTGTTGTGTGTGGTGTGTGTGAGTGCGCGCGAATGTGTTTATGTTTATAAAATGTGTATATAAGTGAAAGTATGTATACGTGAAAAAAAAAAAAAAAAAAAAAAAAAAAAAGACTGCTATCATCACACTTGTCATGAGCACATTGGCAAATGGAAGAATCTCTCAGCTTGTAAAACACACAATTCTCTTAATGCGGAAGGCAGGTACAGGATGTGGTATTCCTCTCTGTCTGTCTGTCTGCCTGTCTCTGTGTCTGTCTGTCTGTCTGTCTGTCTGTCTGTCTCTCTTTCTGTCTGTCTGTCTGTCTGTCTGTCTGTCTCTGTCTCTGTCTCTCTCTCTCTCCTCTCTCTCTCTCTCTCTCTCTCCCCTCTCTCTCTCTCTCTCCTCTCACAGGTCTGAGGTCTGAAAGCAGTAAATAGAGTCATTCACAGTGTGCATCTGCATGCCATTAAACGTCTCTTAAACGCTCAAAAAAAAAAAAAAAAAAAAAAAGATTATCAAATCAAATACTGCATCAGTTTTTAAGTTGACCTCAGTTCCAAATATGACTAAATTTTCTGAAAATTGTAGATTACACACCACTGAACATTTTTCCCTAAATACATTTTCTAAATGCTTTCCAAAACTCTTTAACATGTTTGCACCTCCAGAACATGTGTTCAATACTGTCTTTCTCTTGGTTACAAAAACTACACTTTTCATTGTTAGTTATTCCCATTTCTTTCAGTACTACATTAGTAGCTATAATTCTGTGAACAATTCTTATCTGCAACCATTTCAGTTTGATATCTTTTATAAAGTGAATTTTCTGGAAGCACACATTCCAAGGTATATCTCTGTTTAACTTGTCAGCCCATTTGGTACAACAGTTTGGTCTCCCACAGTCTTTGTTTAATATTTTATAGTATACTTGGGAGCCTTTTTCAACTACATTGTATATCTTTTTAAGTGCTGCATTGTATTCTAATGGTATATTATTCTCAATATGGATTCCTTGTTTTCTTATATAGTTCTTTATTGATGCTATACAGCCGGCATATGATAGAAAGTCTATTTGTAATCTGTATTTTGCTCTGAATTCTTCCAGTGTTAAAAACTCACCATTGTCTTTCATCAACTGAAATATTCTATTAACGTTCTTTTCATTCCAGCTGTTCAATTTTATCATTTTATTACCAACCTTAATGTGTTCATTGTATAAAATAGGTTCTGCTAATACTTCTTCAGCCTTTTCTGGCCTTATTTCATAATATATTTGTTTATATGAGGAGAACACATGCTGCCAGAATATATTATCTTTGCTTTTCATGCATAAGTAGTTTGGAGAATATTCTTCTATTTGTTCAATAAATGGATAGCAAGAAATCATAAAATCTTTCCATTTATGGCTTGTGTTTTTAAGTCTTTTTAACCATGTTAATTTTAATGCTGCAATCTTTGCTTGTATATTTGGTACATTCAGTCCACCCTCTTTCATATCTTGAATAGCCGTCTTACGGCATATTTTGTCTCGTTTTCTTCCCATATAAACCAAAAACATAATCTCTGCAGCTCTTTAACAAAAGAATCTGGAGGGTTTGGTAGCAGTAGCCAAAGATGAGTAAGTTTTGACAAGATTAGAGCTTTTAAAACTGCTATTCTTCCTAAGGGTGTAATTACTCTTTTCAGCCAGGCTTTGAATAGTGCTTTCACTTCAGTCATTTTTTCTTTGTAATTTCTTTGTTCCATTTCTGTAAGGTCTTTAGTAAACCATACTCCAAGTATCTTAAATTCATCTGGATCCCATCATTTTTAAATGCTCCATATATTTCACCTTACAGTTTTTTTTACTTCCAAGCCAAATAACCTGAGTTTTTTTCTTTATTTAGAAACAGTCCTGATGTCTTTCCAAACTTCTCGACAAGATGGATAGATTTTTCAAATGATATTTTATCTCCTTTGATCATCAGTTGTGTGTCATCGGCAAATTGTGATATCTTGTATTCATGTTTCCCAATCCAAATCCCTTTTATGTTTTTTTCTTCTTTCATCATAATGGATAATATCTCCACGCAAAGCACGAAGATATACGGTGACATGGGGTCCCCCTGCCGACAGCCTCTCTCAATCGAGAACCAATCTGATATCTGGCCATTCACAACAACAGTCGACTTAATATTTTTATATAAAATATATACCCATTGACATATACTCTTTCCAAATCCAAAGGCTTTTAGAACTTTGAACATGAAGTTCCAATCTAAGGAGTCGAACGCCTTCTCAAAGTCAACATTAATTAACATACCTGGAGTATTCTTTGAACTGAGATGGTTTATTAGGTCATATATTAGTCTAATGTTGCATCCCATATATCTATTTGGGACAAAACCAGTCTGATCGTCACTAACTAGTGTTGGAAGTACCTTTTTTATTCTGTTGGCTATACATGTTGATCCTATTTTATATATGACATTTAGTAATGTAATAGGCCTCCAGTTTTTTACATACTGTTTTGGTTTACCTGGTTTGGGGATGCATGTAATTATACCCTCTCTCTGCGTTATGGAGAGTTCTCCCTCTCTGTAGCTTTCATTCAAAGCCCTAACCACCAGATAACCCAACTGCTTCCAGAAACACTTGAAAAACTCTGCTCCGAATCCATCTGTTCCTGGACTTTTCCCATTCTTCATGTTTTTTTAATGCAGCGCTTGCTTCCTCCAATGTTATTTCCCCCTCTAAAGATTCACTGTCTTCCTCTGTTAAGTTCGGAATTTCGTTAACTAAATCATTTATTTCGCATTTTTCCAGATCTCTTTTTTTTGTATAGTTTTTCATAAAAGTGTTGAACTTTCCTTTTAATCTCACCTGTCTCTTCTATATGTGTTCCCTGAGTGTTCACGAGTTTTGTTATCTGCTTGCTAACAAAGTTGCGCTTTTCTAAGCTACAAAAATATTTAGTTATTTTTTCCCCATCTGCAACCCATCTTGCCTTTGATCTTAACAATACTCCATTCATTGTCTTTTCTCTCAGAGTTGTTAATTCTTGATTATACATTTCAAGTTCTTTCAAATCTTCTTGTGTTTTTTGTTCCTTTTCTTCAATTTTCTTTATCTTTTGTGTAACGTTTTTTTCTTTTTTGGGTTGATTCTTTCTTTTTCATTGTTGCATAGGAAATAGTCTTAGCTCTTATTTTCATCAGTAGAAAATCAAGAAACGTCCTGTCAGACACTGTCAATTTTATATCTGAGTCTTTCGCATCTTGATGATTATTGTAATCTTCATTGTTTTTGGTGTATTCTTTTATTACGTTTTGGATTTCTGTGTTTATTTCATCTAAGTATTTTTTATCTTTTAACAAGGAGGTATTGAATTTCCAAAAAGTACTGTGTTTAGTGTCATTCCCAAATTTCAGTTTCAGGGTGATCAGTGAATGATCCGACCTATACCCCGGCAAGATATTTGCATCCTCAAAATACCAAATTAGATAGTCTGATAAGAGAAAGAAGTCTAATCTACTTTGTTGTAAAGGTGAAGGCCGTTTCCACGTATATCTTCTGCTGCTTTGATTATTTTCCCTCCAGATATCTGTTAAGATTAGTTCAGTCATCATATCTTCAACAGCTTTCTTCGCCTTGGGATTATTTACATGTTTGTAATTGAGAAAGTCAATTTCTTGTTCTAGTGTAACATTAAAATCTCCTACAACTATGATATTGTTGTTATTGTATGCTTTTAATCTCTGCGTAATTTCATCATAGAAGGCTGGATTGTCCTTATTGGGTCCATATACATTTACTAACAACAGCTCTTTCTCCATAGTTGTAAAAGCTATAATGATATAATTTCCATTTGGATCTGTTTCAACTTTATTTATTTCAAATTCAAAACTATTATTAAAAAGGACCGCAACCCCCCTAGAAGATGAACTATAAGATGCGAAGAAGCATTTATAGCCCCATTCTGATTCTATATATTTGTGCATTTCTCTTTGAAAATGTGAGTCCTGTAAACAGTATATTGAAAAGCTCTTTTTTCTAAGGTAATGAAACACATCTCTTCTTTTCTTGCTATTTCCCAGACCTTGACAATTTAGAGATGATATTGTCAAGGCGCTGGTATTGTCTGTTGTTCTATTATTCATTATGCATTTTAAATGTCCACACTTTATTTATTTGTATAATGTTTTCACCCTGTATATAATTGTAAAAATAAAAGTTTTTAGTTTTAGTAAGCCTTTTGTCAAAGTCATATTTCAGTGCCTGTGATGAAAAAACACATGTTCCAACTAACACACTGCACTTAGCTCCACTAATCCAACTTTTAAAATGCAAAAACAGTACACATTGATTCTTTGATATAAAATAAACATCCACCAGTTCAAGTGTATCGCCATTCAACATTGTACACATCCTTGTATCCCCCTTTGGAAAAAATATGCACCTAATAACCAGGAATGTGAATGATCTTATCCATTGTTCAAGAAGTACATCAGTTTGTTCGAAGTTGTAAATATCTTTTATAAAATTTGCCCCTTTTCCCCACTCCCTTGCATTCTGCATTCATACCACCGCTCACAATCATACACTTAAACATAAGAACTAAACACAAAAAAGAAAACCATAAAAAAACACATAATCAGACTTATCTTGGGTTCACCATCCATACACAACACCATTTTGTATATATCATAATGTATATTTCTATCATAGTTCATTGCCAGACAACAGAACGATGAAAGAATGTTAATACCCAGTTCCCTCTTTTGTTTCACCATTGAAAGAGAACTATGAATAAGACAACATCAGTACATTATCTCTGTCAGGGAGAAAATGAAAAAAAAAAAAAAAAAAAAAAAGCATATCCTTTCCTTGGAATCACTAAACACACACACACACACACACACACACACACACACACACACACACGCACACACACACACACACACACACCACACACACACACACACAACAACAACAACAAACAAAACTCCTGTTCAGCTGTGTTAATTCGCACACACAGAAAAGGCTCAAACAGCCAGTATAATCAAAGAGTCTTTAAAAAGGACATACCGGCACTACATACACCGAAGACAGTATCATTTTTAGCCTATCTTACAGTCATGAAGCACAAATAAATTTACAACAACAACAAAAATAATAAAAAATATAACCCTGTCAGAGAAGGAACTAAGTACTTTAGGTAGCCAACTCCAAACTGACAACAGCCTACATTTGGACATTAATAGCTATACTTTAAGTTTTGAGCACTGAAAAGTTTCTTAACAATCGCAATGTGATGACAGAACAATCCAACGTTACTACATAATCTATAGTATTC
>JAFLJL010000728.1:0-5000 GCA_018398815.1 Conus ventricosus | reverse complement strand
GTTGTGTGTGTGTGTGTGGTGTTTTGCGTTATGCGTGCATATCCTGGAGAGTGAGGAATAGAACTGTCTGGAATTACTCTTATCTTAATGATTTTTTAATGATAAATCACCTCTCTCTCTCCCCTCTTCATCTCTCTCTCTCTCTCTCTCTCTCTCTCTTTTTGTCATGAGGGCACGCATGTATTATATATAATTAAGTGTGGCTGAGTGCCATGTTTTATTTGCACTATCAAAAAAAGGAGAAGACGAAATTCCCATTTTTGTTACATATCATTTTTTTATTGTTTGAAAGAAATTTTTAAAATTTTAGTGTCATTTTTGTAACTATAAGCATACATGTTTTAACTTTTGGGGCCCAGCGGTTACGAATGTAATTTCTCTTTTAACAAGAGATAATAAAGTTTTCTGAACTGAAATCTGAATCTGAATCGCATCTGTTTTCCTGAAGATAATAACTGTTACCCGAAGATGAAAACGTGTTCCCGACAATAATGTTTCCCGGAGATAATAACTTTTTGTTTCCCGAAGATAATAATTAATGTTCCCGACGATAACACCTGTTTTCCTTGAAGATAACGACATTTTCCAAAGATTGCGTTCTCGACGATAGTAACTGTTTTCCCGAAGATAATAGCCTTTTTTCCCCGAAGATACTGTTTTTCTCGAAGTTGAAAACTGTTTTCCTGAAGATAATAACTGTTTTCCCGTTTGGCCTGGTGATTACAAATGGTTTTCTATTTCCCAGGGTAATTACTGTCGTCTTTTTCTTCCTGAGGAAAGTGAATCATCGCGAGAACTCATCGTTAAGAGGCAAAACAGCAAGGGTCGCTGTTGACCATGGGCGAGCACATGCGCACTTGTGTCTTTGATATGTAGCAACAACAACAACAACAAAAACAAAAACAAAACAAAAAAGGTAAAAAAAGTTATTACCAAAAAATCACCCATATTTCATAGGGAAACAAATTGTTTTTCTCATTTTCGTTTCTTTCCTTTAAACAAAGACAACCAATAACTGCTTTCAGCGCAAAATCAGGAAAACCCTTGTGATCGCTAATAAGGATAACAACGATGATAACCTTTCTCCTGGGAAAGTAGGGAAAGCTCCCGGTTTATCTTCAGGGAAAACGGGAAAATAAACAGCTGTTAAACCTGTGAAAAAACAGTGGTGATTCTCAGGGATAGCAGCTTAGCCCGGCTGTCCCTTGAAAGATCTGTCTGTGTTCATAGAAAAACAACTGCGGAGCCCCCCTTGTCCTTGAAAGATGATAGCTGTCTGTGTTCATAGAAAAAAAACCCAATCTCTCGGAGCCCCTTGTCCTTGAAAGATGATAGCTGTCTGTGTTCATAGAAAAACAACTGTCTCTCGGGCCCCGTTGTCCTTGGAAGATAAATAGCTGCCCTGTGTTCATAGAAAAACAACTTTCTCTCGGAGCCCCGTTGTCCTTGGAAGATGATAGCTGTCGGGTTTCATAGAAAAACAACTGTCTCCCCGGAGCCCCGTTGTCCTTGGAAGATGATAGCTGTCTTGTTCATAGAAAAACAACTGTCTCTCGGACCCGTTGTCCTTGAAGATGATAGCTGTCTGTGTTCATAGAAAAACAACTGTCTCTCGAGCCCCGTTGTCCTTGGAAGATGATAGCTGTCTGTGTTCATAGAAAAACAACTGTCTCTCGGAGCCCTCGGAGAAATGGGCCTTCCTCCCATAGCCCATCCCCACCCCCTTCTCACCCCCCACCGTTCCACCAATGTGTCCGTGTTGATGTTCAGTGTTTCATGTTGACGTTTTAATTTTTTTTTTGTTGTTTTGGCGTTCAATGTGTCCGTGTTGATGCTCAAAAAGTCCGGTTGATGGTTCAATGTGACGTGTTTTATGTTTAAATGTGTACGTGTTCAGCATGTTCAAATCCATGATACGTGCGTCCCCGTTGAACCCAGTGTGTCCATGTGAAGCTACGTGTGTTCGTGCTGATATTCAGTTGTGATTCTGTTGAATCTTGGTGTATTCAAGTTAATATCTTTTAAGTAGCATTCATGTTTTGTGTGATGTTTGAGGTGTGTCTGTGTTTGTTTGCAGAGCATTTGAATTGATGCTGATGAAATGATTTTGGGTGTTCGGTCGTTTTCTCTTCATCAGTGTGTGATTTGATTTGTGTTCTTTGTGATGTTCAGTGTGTTTAACTTCATGTTCACGTGTTTATCTTTATGCTCAGTGTGTGTATCTTGATGTTCAGCGTTTTTTAAACTTGATGTTCAGTTTTGTTTATGTTGATGCCAGTGTGTTTATCTTGATGTTCAGTGTGTTTATCGTGATGTTCAGTGGGTTTTTATCTTGATCTCAATGTGTTTATCTTGATGTTCAGTATGTTTGTCTTGATGCTCAGTGTGTATAATTTTGATGCTCGTGGTTTATGTTGATGCTCAGTATGTTTATCTTGATGTTCAGTGTGTATATCTTGATGTTCAGTGTGTTTATCTTGATGTTCAGTGTGTTTATCTTGATGCTCAGTGGTATATTTTGATGCTCAGTGTGTATATCGGATGCTCAGTGTGTTTATCTTGATGTTCAGTGTGTATATCTTGATGCTCGGTGTGTTTATCTTGATGTTCAGGGGTTTTTTGTCTTGATGTCCAGTGTTTTTTATCTTGATGTTCAGGTGTTTATCTTGAGCTCAGTGTGTAATCTTGATGCCAGTGTATTTATCTTGAGTTCAGTGGATATATCTTGATGTTCAGTGTGTTTATCTTGATGTTCAGTGTGTTTATCTTGATGTTCAGTGTGTTTATCTTGATGTTCAGTGTGTATATCTTGATGTTCAGGTGTTTATTTTGATGTTCAGTGTGTTTATCTTGATTTTCAGTGTGTTTATCTTGATGCTCAGTGTGTATATCTTGATGTTCAGTGTGTTTATCTTGATGCTCAGTATGTTTATCTTGATGTTCAGTGTGTATATCTTGATGCTCAGTATGCTGCGGTTGATGTTCAATGCTGGAGTATTCATAGTCAATGCTTTTCTGTTGAATTTCAGTGTGCTCACTGTCATACTCGCTGTGGTTCACACCAGTGGGATTTTAACGAATTGGCCTAAATCTATGTCTGTCTGTCTGCCTGTCTGTCTCCCTGTCTGTCTGTCTGTCTGTCTGTCTGTCTGTCTCTCTCTCTCTCTCCCTCTCTCTCTCTTCTCTCTCTTTTTCCTCTCTCTCTCTGTCCCCTATCCGTACACACACGTGTACGCGGAGTGATCACCCTGAGTGGCCCTTTGCGGTCGGCTGGGCTATAAGCAACATTATCTTACGCGGAGTGACGAACGCGCACCATGAGTTTTGGACGGGAGATAACAACAATAATTTACTCATTTTCGTCCATCTGCCGACTCTGCTCTTCGGTCTGTACTTAGGCACCTTGAACATAAAGCACACTTTTCAGTTGAATGATGGCCTACATGTTAACACTTTTTAATTAAAGCAATCATGCGACGGAACACTACTTAATACTCTGGGCATACATGTGTGTGTGTGGGTGTGTGTGTCTGTGTGTGTGTGTGTGTGTGCGCGCGCGCGCTTGCGCGTTGCTTGCCGGTCGGTCGGTCGGTGGTGTCTTTTCCAAGACCCACAAGTTTAGCAAGAAAGCACTGCAGAAGAGTAAAGCCATCGGTGGAAGATGTTGCGAGGGAGGTGGAGGGGGGGAGGGGGGGTAGGGGGATGTAGGGTGGGGGTGTGGGAGTTGAGTGGGTATGTAGGTGCTGGAAAGGAGAGTAGGGGGTGGGGCGGTGTGTGTGTGTGTGTGTGGCGAGCAAGGAGGGTGGAGGGAAAGAAGCGGTGAGGAACGGGAAGATGGTGGGGGGAGAGGGGGGGGGAGTGGGGAGGGCCGGGGGGAGATGTGTGAGAGGGCTGGAGGCAGTGGGGGGTTTGGGTGGTGGTGGTGGTTAGGCTGCTTATCAGGCAGCGTGATTGGCTGAGCGGTAGGCGAACTATTGGCTTTGGCCTCAATCCATTGAGCGCTGGGCTGCGTGGCGAGACGCGGGGGTGGTCGAATGGGTACGGACCTCTCTCGCCAGTCCTCCATTCAGGGGTGCAACTACTGCCACCACTACCACCTCGCTTGTAGACAGACCTGGTCCAGAAAAAGTCAGTTCAGTGGAACTTACTACTACTACTACTACTACGACTACGACGACGACGACGACGACGACGACGAAAACAACAGCAGCAATAACAGCTACTTCTCGGCCTACCACTTCTACTTCTGCTGCTACTGCTGCTGCCAACACTACTAATTTACTACTGCTGTTAGTACCATCACCACCACCACCATCGCTACCACAACAACTACTACTACTACTACTACTACTGCTACTAATGATGATGATGATGATTATAATGGTAATAATAATAATAATAATAATAATTAATAATAATAATAATAATAATAATCCGACTACGACTACTACGCGACAACAACAACGACGACAACAAAAACTATTACTACTACTACTACTACTGCTGCTGCTGCTGCTGCTGCTGCTGCTGCTGCTGTTACTACCACCACCACCATCACTGCTACTACTATTACCACCACTACCACCACCACCACTACCACCATGCTACTACTACTACTACTACTATACTACTATTACTACTACTACTACTAACTACTATACTACTACTACTACTACTCAACTACTACTACTATAACCACTGTCACTACTACCATCACCACCATCATGACCACCACTTCCTTGTGACTTTAATTTGCCTTATGACATATGCAGGAAGGTCGATATATGTAACAGTTCCAAACGTTTCCAGGTCATTCCAGAAATAACCGATTTCCATCTTTGCTATTGTTGACTGTGCCTCTCAACTGTTGCCGAGTACTACAATTGTTTATGCTGCGTAAGCGCACTTTGAAATCCGAAGCCTACAAATAGAAAAGTTTGTCGTTGTTGATGTTTTTGTTGTTTTTGTTATTGTTTTTGTCGTAGTTGTTGTTTTTCATG
>JAFLJL010000727.1:22500-50000 GCA_018398815.1 Conus ventricosus | reverse complement strand
AATAAACTTTTTTTTTTTTTTAAAGAAGACCAGCGACCGACGGAGGAAAAGTTCCTCTGAAGATGGCTCGAAACTAGGTGTATTTATCCATTTAGGGAAAATCCACTGATTAAGAGCTTCAAAATAACCTTCACCAAGGTTAATAATTGAGTACCACACTCAATAATTGACTAGTCCCCCGACTGTCAAATGCTCAATCCCTTTAGAGTAATTTTTCCTGTTACTCTATCATTAATGAAAATTCTCGTCAGAATTAACATTAGTCCTAGACCCCTGTCACAGGACATGGATACAAAAAAGTAACTCGAATACCACATATTCAAGAACTCTCTATGACCCCCGTCATAGGTTACACCCAGATTGTTGCATCAACATTCACAAATCGACCGAAGGTCCCTGGTCCCCTATCTAGAAAAATATGTTTATAATTAATAACATATAAATTATAATTCTACTGTCAAATTTTCCATCCATATGAGTCATATTGTCTTTCCACGTCTTTGAACATCCCTCCGAGTCACAACGTTGATTGAAAATGTTTTTCATTCCAAATGGTTTATATTGTCTTTTACGTCCTTGAACAGATCTAGAAAAGTTTATTTCACCGTGTACGACGAGACAAACCCCTGGACGTGGCCTTGAATATGTCAACGTCACACGTGTGAAGTAACTTGCACTTGTGGATGACAGCTACGGAGTGCAGCAAAGGATGATTGCATCTTCCATCAGCCGTGTTCCTGCAACAATCCAACTCAGCGAAAAACATGCTCTCCAACTAACAAGTTAATGCTATGATAATACAAGCATACGCATCTGCATGACCCTCACTCCACCAGACGAGACAACACATCCGCTTCATAATTACTTGCACCTGGGATTGGCAAAATTGAAAATGAATAATCTTGCAGTGCAAGACCCCAGCGCAAAACACGCGCATTTGTCGGTTTAGCGTTTTCCAAGACTGAAAGCGGTTTGTGATCCGTCTCCACAATGAAGTGACGACCAAACAGATAGCGCTGGAATTTCTCCACGGCCCAGATAAGCGCAAGGCACTCCCGCTCAATAGTTGAGTACCTCGTCTCTCTGTCCAGGAGCCTCCTGCTTGCGTATAGGATTGGGTGCACTTGCCCCTCCCTGGACTGCAGCAAAACCGCCCTATGCCCACCGATGAAGCATCAGTGCGCACAATGAGGTCTGCGCAAAGTCCGGCAATGCCACGACAGGACTTTTGGATAATACCGCTTTCACTGTGTCAAACGCAGTTTGACAAGCGGGTGACCACTTCACCTTGCTTGGACACATTCTCTTTGTCAAATCCACCAAAGGTGCCACTGTGCCTGAGAAGTGCGGTATGTACCGACGATAAAATCCTGCCATGCCCAAAATGAACGAACTTGTCGCTTTGTTGTTGGTACACTGACTGACAAAACTTGTGAAACCTTGCTTGGTTCTGGTGACAACTCATTGCCCCCGATGACATGTCCCAAGAAGGTAATCTTCTGATAGCCTACTTCAATCTACTAGGCCGAGCTGTAAGTCCATGCAAAGACAACTCTCTCAACAAAGCGTCAAGTGATGATAAGTGGCGTGTCCAGCTGACAGTAGCCACCAAAATGTCGTCGAAGAAATTCAACGCATCGAACTTCTTCAAATGCAATTTCCTCATCATGCGTGCAAATGTGCTTGGGGCTGTGGATAACCCAAAAGGTATGCGCTTGAATTGAAACAAGCCCTGTGGAGTCCGAAAAAGCGGTTTTCTCCCTATCACCCTCAGCCATCTTAATCTGCCAATATCCTTTGGTCAGATCAATTTTGGTGAACCACTTTTTGTCTTTGAGAGAAATGAATAGCTCCTCCACATCTGGAATTGGTTCAGAATCAAACTGTGTCACCTTGTTGATTTCTCGCATGTCAATGCAAAAGCGCACAGTACCATCTCTCTTCCGGATCAGAACGACTGGTGATGAAAATGGGGAACAAGATGGTTCTATGATATCCATTTGTAACATTTTATCAATTTCTTTTTTGACCAAGTCGTCTGAACCGAAAGGAAGAGGATACTGCCGAACATTCACAGGTTTGGATACTGTGAGCGAAATGCGATGTTCGCATAAATCAGTGACGCCTGGCACATCAGTAAGCATCTCAGAGTGCTTTTCCATGACCTGTTCAATTTGTATCCTCTTGTCCTGTGGCAAGGCAAAATCATATTTGACCTCTTTCACACCTTCAGTTGCACTGTGGGAACTGTTTGTATAGACACTTTGGAAGTAGTCTCTGGTACACCTTCATTTTCATCACATAAAGGTAACACTGACACTGACGCAAGTACCACCCCATTCTTCCTTTTGTACTCTCTCAAAATGTTGATGTGAAACAATGTATGTACCCCATTCATGTCGATAAGGTAATCATTCACATCATGTCTCTTGAGTACAACAAATGGGCCCTTCCATTTCAACAACATTTTGTTTGTGTCAGTGGGCAGCAACACCAACACCTGATCACCAATTGACAATTTTCTGTCACTTCCCTTCTGAAGTTTATACTGTCTGTGTCTACGACCAGCTTCCTGCACCGACTTTTGTGCTAAGTCAATCATGTCAGTCAAAGTGGTCTTCATGTTTGTACATAATCATGTATTGGTTCACTGTGTTCTGGTTTATCCTCTGTCCATGATCATACAAAGTTGGGTAGGACCCCGGGTACTCTGCCATACAATAAATGGAAAGGAGAAAAACCTGTGGCTTCTTGCGGAATCTCCCTGTACGCAAAAAGCGCACCTGGTAGGTAACGATCCCAATCTTTTGGTTTGTCCATCATCAATTTCCTTAGCATGATCTTCAGTGTGCCATTAAATCGTTCCACTAATCCATTTGTCTGGGGATGGTAAGGAGTGGAATGAAGTTGCGAGACACACAACAATCTCAACAATTCTCTCATCATGTCTGAGGTGAATTGTGTCCCTGGTCCGACAAAATTTCATGGGGAACACCAGTGCGACAGAAGATCACAAACAAAGCGTTCGCTACTGCTTCGGTCGTAATGGTCTTGAGGGGAACTGCCTCCGGATATCTCGTTGCCATGTCTACACATGTGAGAATGTATCGGCAACCTGAAGTAGACAACGGCAGTGGACCGACAATATCCACCACGACTCTCGAGAATGGTTCTTCTATCACAGGAACTGATTGCAAAGGAGCTGGTGGTACCTTGCCCTTTGGAAAGGTCTTCTGGCAAATATCACAGGCCCTGCGTATTCCTTAATCTCCCTGTGATATCCTGGCCAGAAAAAATACGGGACAATTCTTTTGTAGGTACTGTTGCTGGCCATATGCCCACCCAACAGCCCATCATGAGCTGCCAAGAGGACAGACGGTCGCAACTCTTTGGGGACCACAAGTTGCCAGCACAATCCTTTCTGTCCGGTACCTATCACTGAGCGGTACAATAAGCCATTCCTGACCACAAAACACTCAGTCCCTTTCTTTCCTGGTGGTTGTCCGACTTTTTGGAAACATGATTCCAAAGAGCTGTCAGCTTTCTGTAAATCAGTCACTTTGTCGGCTGAAACGTCCAGTTGTGGAACTTTGGCAGTCAACAAAGGTCGGAAAGGTTTGTCAGTCTTCTTTGTTTGTGCTCTCGTTGTGACAGCATTTGCAACTTCAACACAAGCAAATGTACAACCAGGTATTCGACCTAGAATCACATCACACACAGGTTTATCAACAACACAAGCTTTGACACTGCCGGAAAAGCTAGGACAATCAATGTTGACTACTGCCACAGGAAAATCAACAGTTTCACCACTAAACATGGTACAGGAGATTGTTTCATCCACATACTGTTCTTTTGAAACTAATGATTTTCTGACTCTACTGTAGTGCAACCTGAATCCAACATGACAGTAGCTTCCTGTCCATTCACTGTACCCTGACATGTTTGAATTTCCTCGGGCAAGCCATGTTGTACAGACAACCCGATGGAGCCTATCTGTGATTTCAGCATTGGTTTTCGGTCACAGTCTTTCAGAAGGTGCTTACTGTCACCACACCAGTAGCATGTTCTGCCTTTCTTTGGACTTGTGCTGGTTGGCACATTCTGTTGTGTGTTAACAAATGCTTTGGATTTTGTCATGTGTTCTTTCCTGTCCTCAACACGAAAAGTAGTGTTTCCTGACCCTCTGGTATTTGAAACATAAGATTTCCTTGGGTACCCGCCGTTAGCCACGGTAACCCCCATATCCCTCTAGAATATCTGGAATCACCATTGGTTGGTGGATTCCCTGACACAGAAGCGTGTGCAAAATGGTGAACTTTTTCCTCACGTCCCAAGGTTTCACTCTTATGTACTTCTCTGAACCTTTCAGCCTTCTCAACCAAATCTTCACATCTGAAAAAACCAGTTTCCTTCAAAAAGGTTACCAACTTTGCAGAACATGACGACAGAAATTGTTCAGTGATCAACAATCAAAAAGACCTTCAAATGATCTTTGAACTCCTGACAAGTCTATCCATCGCATGAAAAAGCGGTGCAACTTATCAAAAAAAACTGGAAAGGTCTCACTTTGTTCTGGCTTAACAGTGCGAATTTCTCACGAAATCCTTCCTTTGCACACTGAAAGCGCTCCAACAAATGCTCACTCAACTCTTTGAACGTTCTATTTGGCTGAGAGGATAACAGCTCATAATTATACGTCAAAGCCTTTCCCTTCAAACATCCAGAAAGAATTGATGCCCAATCATCCGTTTTCCATCCTACAGATTTTGCATGCTGTTCAAATCTGAACAGGTAACTTTCAATATCATCTTGTCTGTCATCAAAGTAAGGGAATTTGGGACGGGTACGAGCTTGAGCAGAAGCTTCAGCTTGTTTTTTATCTTCAGCATATTTCTCTTTTTTCAGATTTTTTAGAGTTTCCTGCAACTCCAATTCTCTTTCTTTCAATTCTATTTTCTCATCTTCAATCTAAACTCTTCCTGTTTTTCATTTTCCTTCAATTCAAATTCCCTGTTTCCTCTTTCAGTTTGTAACCTCAATTCTTTTTCTCTCATTTCTCTTTCATTTTTTTCTTTTTCATTCTGTAACCTCAACTCCCTTTCCCTCAATTCCATTTCTCTGTGGTGCATCAAAAATTCTGCTTCATTCTTCTCAGCTTGCCTCAAAAGTTCTGCCTCATTATTCTCAGCCCTTGCTCTTGCCTCTGCTTCATTCTTATCAGCTCTTGCTTCAGCTCTTGCTCTAGCCTCTACCAGGCCTTCACGAATATGCTTAGTTTTCGCTACTTTCGTCAACTGAAGCAAATTAGCTTCTCTTTCTAACTCAGCCACGAGCTGGTCTAGCGGGTCAAGAGGAACCCCTGCCATTTTAAACAATATTGGTACTCTTGGAAAAAATAAATAACTAAGTCCACAGAGACCAAATTTTGACAAATGTATGAAATGAAAATTTATGTACACAATTTTTTAACTCAATTTGAAAAAGAACAATGTAGCCCCCCACTACAAAGGTAAGAAAAAATTATAGAGGCATTTGCTATGCATTTCCAGCAAATGAAATCAATGGTTTTACTGCTTAATCCAATGTTTAGCAGTTTACAATAACAAATAATTTTTTTACTGATTCCAATTTTAACAAATGCAAATATATTATTGCTTACTCCAACTTCAGCAAATACAAATATAATACTGCTTACTCCAACTTCAGCAGCAATTACAATCCCATTATTGCTGACTCCAACTGCAGCAATTTACAATAGCAAGACACTGCTGAATTCATTTAATACAGCAATGAATACATTTTCCACATTCACAATTACACAATATTCTACACGTGTAATATAAGTCAGACCCAGAAAATTTTTCAAAATATCTTTAAATTTAACTAAATTGCCTGTCGTGACAGCCCGACTTTGATAACAGTCCAAGAAGTGACTCACCCAAGAGTACAGAGTTTTGCGCCCGGTACGACTGCTCACATCAGACCACCAGAATGCGTCTGTTAAACCCTTCCGACCGTTCCCTCACAGTGGTCGAGAGTCATCAACGGCACATAAAATATAGGAAAGAAAAATGTATTAGAAAAACATAGTATAAATAAATTTCATACAACAATGACTCTAATTAATAACACTTCTGAAAATATAAAATATTACTATTTTTCCGAAAACAAATCTAGAAAATGTTACTACATATCCAAAAATTTAACTGTTTCACTGACCATCCTACTACTGATGACAACAACACAATTATTGAAAAATGCAGGCTCGCCACTAATGTCACGAGCCGGTTTACCTTGTTTTTACTCTGTTGTTTAATAGAGAATAAAACACGAACAGCTCACGACTTTTTATAATAACTGTGTGATCATCAATAGGCTCACTCTCGCGCTTTCGCCACACCTGACAACAACATATAGCTCACTTCCTCCAAACAGTCGTCTGCTATCACGCCAACATTTATAACAGACTCAAAGACATACAAGTTCCAACTTTACTTGTATGAAAACCACTTAAACTTCACATTCATAATTTAACATACATTTTGGCACACAGGTATTCACAAATTAACTTAAATTAGCCAACCCTAAACATTACTTTATTTCTAAACTAGCTGACCTCCCTAACGAACTACTTCCCTGACTGTAACTAGAACTCACCTAACCTCTGACCTAACCAAATTAAATAACTTCCCAAGTTCCCAACTAACCAATTAATTCACACGCCTACACTCTCCCAATCACTCGAACATTCTTACGACAACATTCTTAGACTCATGCTCCCATCGCTCAATTATTCCAACATTCAATTCTTGTACAAATACCACACGCAACTACAAAGTCCAGCCTCGCGCAAGCTCTCCATGACATTACAGTTCACTCAGCCAGCGGTGTGCAACAGCGGCCGCCCAGCTATCAAACATGATGCCTGCACAAGCCGGAATAAATATATTAAAACCTAAACAAAGTCTTGTTCCTATTTCGAAAACATCTTAAATCTCTAAGTCGAAATGAACTACAAATGAAGCCTAAAATCCGAACTTTACTCACCAAGCTGCCCACACCTCCATGCATTCAGAAAAGGACCGAACACGGGTCGGACACGGCCTTATATTCCTACGCATTGCCTCGGTTTCACCAAGGCCATACTCCACAGATGCGGAGATTATAAAAAATCCCAAAAACTTTTAACACTATCACTAACACTTTCTGACAATCATCATCATATCTCTCTCTCTCTCTCTCTCTCTCTCACTCTCTCTCTCTCTCTCTCTCTCTCCTCTCTCTCTCTCTCTCTCTCTCTCTCTCTCTCTCTCTCCTTCTCCCAGAACACCATAGTTTGCCGTATCTTGGTTTGGTTGCTTTTTATACTCCCAGTTCTTATAGAACAGGGCGTACTCTACAATGGGAACGAAGAAATGCTGTCTGTGTGTCTGTCTGTATGTCTGTCCGTCTGTCCGAGGTCAAAATGTGTTCCACTCTCTCCAGACAAAACTACTGAGCGGATCTTTCTGAAAATCTGTTGATATGTTTATTATAGGTCACGGATGATGACTGATGTGTTATGTTACCGTTATAGACGTTACTAACGTCTATAACGGTCCATAACGGTTTTTGTTCTTTATGGAATATCTCAATAAGTACCTGGCCGATCTTTCTGAGAATCTGTAGGTATGTTCATTATGGGTCCTGCATGATGCCCTATGTGTTATTTTATCGATTAGCCATTATTAATGGCTAAAACGGCCCTTAACGGATTTTCGTTTTTATGGAATATCTCAGAAAGTACTTGGCTCATCTATCTGAAAATTTGTACGTATGTTCATTATGGGTCACGGATGATGACCGCTGTGTTATGTTACCGTTATAGCTGTTACTAACGTCTATAATGGCCCATAACGGACTTTCTTCTTTATGGAATATTTCAGAAAGTACATGGCCGGCCGACCTTTCTGAAAATGTGTAGGTATGTTCATTATGGGTCACGGATGATGCCCAATGTTTTATTTTACCGTTATAGCCGTTACTAATGGCTATAACGGCCCATAACGTTTTATTCTTGTTTTTTTTATGGAATAATTCACAAAGTACTCGGCCGATGTTTCTGAAATGTTGTAGGTATGTTCATTATGGGTCACAGATGATGGCCGGTGTTTACCAGAATAGCCGTTACTAACGGCTATAACGGCCTAAAACGATTTGTCCTCTTTATAGAATATCTCACGCGTATTCAAGATAAACTGGGAGTACGTTTATATGCTTTGCATCTTCTTCTTTTTTTTTTTTTTTTTTTTGTTTCGGCCGTGGGTTCCAGTTATGCCGCAGACGACAGGAGGTCGTCTGGAAGATTGTACCGCCTGTCTTGCAGAAGCTGACAAAAGGCGGTAGTCTTTTGATGACTGTAATATAGTGTACGGTGGACTGTGCCTGTGTTGTAGAAGCTGACAAAAGGCGGTAGTCTTTTGATGACTATAATATAGTGTACGGT
Source organism: Conus ventricosus (assembly GCA_018398815.1). Classification (NCBI taxonomy): domain Eukaryota; kingdom Metazoa; phylum Mollusca; class Gastropoda; order Neogastropoda; family Conidae; genus Conus; species Conus ventricosus. Next base: position 41,515 of record JAFLJL010000727.1, on the reverse strand, counting down.
GGACTGTGCCTGTGTCGGGTTTTCTCCTGTACACTGGTAGTCTGAGCCTTTACCCTCGTGCAGAAGGATCTGCAGGTCCGTCTCCATTTGTTGCCCCCAGCATTTAGCAACTACACCAGTGCAGTGGTGTGTGGTGTTGTGTGGTGTTGTGTGGTGTGGTGTGGTGTGGTGTGGTGTATTGTGGTGTTGTGTGGTGTTGTGTGGTGTTGTGACCTGCGACAGTCTGGATCAGGCTGACTTTCATCACAGTGGTGGAAAATCTGCCGCTGGTTAATGTCGTGAAACAGCGCACTGTTTATGTTCAGAGCATTCGGAGGAATGCATTGAGCAGATCAGAAGACGTGTTTGCTTTATCGCCTGAAGGACGGTGGTCATTCGTCTGGGAGGACAGTTTGGTTGGTGGCGTCGTAAGTACCGTGTGTTGTGAGGACGCATGCTTCCAGTAGACGGTGTGTGTGTGTGTGTGTGTGTGTGTGTGTGTGCGTGCGTGCGTGCGTGCGTGCGTGCGTGCGTGCGTGCGTGCGTGCGTGCGTGTGTGTGTGTGTGTGTGTGTGTGTGTGTGTGTGTGTGTGTGTGTGTGTGTGTGTGTGCTTATACGCGGGCACGCGCGCACTTGTGTGTGTGTGTGTGTGTGTGTGTGTGTGTGTGTGTGTGTGTGTGTGTGTGTGTGTGATTTTTGTCTCTTTAATTCATTATTTGTTATGTTTTTAAATTTCAGTACAATATGTCAGTCTAACAGTAAATTATATCAGTCAGCTAATGTGTGTGAGTGCGGGCGCACGCGTGCGCGCGTGTGTGTGTGTGTGTGTGTGTGTGTGTGTGTGTGTGTGTGTGTGTGTGTGTGTGTGTGTGTGTGTGTATGTGTGTGTGTGTGTGTGTGTGTGTGTGTGTGTGTGTGGTGTGTGTGTGTGTGTGTGTGTGTGTGTGTGTGATTTCGAATTAAATGCAAACATATGTAAAGAAAAGGCCTCGACTGGCTTATGACAGATTTCCTGGCTTTGAGGTAAGATGTTGTAAAAGCGAGTCAAAAGGTTATACAAATGGGATTCCAGGATTCTATTGATAAAGTAGTTTTCGTCAACTTATTTCAATTTAAGGTTTGGGTTTCGCTTTCATTTCTGTTCCGGAACTTCTAGCGTTGAAAACAGAAATGAATTAACTGACTTTTTGACAAGGGCACACTCAGAAGCAGAATTGTATTTCGATATGAGGTGGATCTGAAATGATAAGGATATTGTTGTTGAAATCAAATCGAAAAATAAAGCTGGACTGTAAGGCAATGAGGTCTTGGATTCGTTTTCGTGTAGAAAACCCTTTGTGATCGATTTAAAAACAAAGGGCTCTGTAAATCCGCCAAGTCATTTTGTATTGAGTCTTTTTGTGTCAAAAATAATTCGCAACAGTTGCAAAAATGACATCAATTTTTATTAATGTGACCCGTGTAGAAATGCAGAATAATACAAGGGGATTTTTGTTCAGATGTGTGTTGACAGTGCATGAGCGTAACTCTTGGCTCTGTGTGTGTGTGTGTGTGTGTGTGTGTGTGTGTGTGTGTGTGTGTGTGTGTGTGTGTGTGTGTGTTCGCGCGCGCGCGCGTGCGTGCGTGCGTGCGTGCGTGCATGTGTGTGTGTGTGTGTGTGCGTTCGCGCGCGCGTGTGTGCGTGCGTGCGTGCGTGCGTGCGTGTATGTGTATGTGTGTGTGTGGGGGGGGAGGACTGAGAAGAGAGAGAGAGAGAGAGAGAGAGAGAGAGAGAGAGAGAGAGAGAGAGAGAGAGAGAGAGAGAGAGAGAGAGAGAGAGAGAGAGAGGGGGGAAGAGAGTCAAAGTCAAAGTCAAAAAAGTTTTAGTGCAAGAAGTCCGGCCCATAACACGGCAGCAACAGAACAACAAGAATCATTTAGATTGAATAAATTGCATCCATATGTTTTACGCTTTCTAACCAAAAATAGATAATCGTAAAACAATGCCTTCGTTTTCACTTGACATAAGTAGGTAGAATGTAAACATACGTGGCTTATGGAAGTACTTGGGCTGAATAAACTCGTTTCTTATTTCATGGTACATCGGACACACAAGAGGAAAATTTAATTCAGTCTCTGGTGTGTTTCTGCAAAACGGACACATGGGAATACCATATCACACATTCCGTCCACGGGGTCAGAGCTACTGGCATTTACAGAGCGAGTTCTTGAATGTAGGTCGCCAAATACAGTCAATGGGAAATCATCATTTACTCTTCTGAGTTCAAAGAGGCAGTCTTCCAACATAGAAACTCCATTATATATATATATATAAGAGAACAGTAATATGCCGACTCTAGGCCACTTTCGCCCTCAACCAGTTTTCGGGCGAAAGTGACCTAGAATCAGCATATTACTGTTCTCTGTCAAGTAAGACTTCAATACCCAAAAAATAACGATTATCTACAAAAAAACATACTGTGCGGGGTTATCCGTTTTTAATACTAATTTACTAAACTTTTCAGATTTTAGTTTTTGTTTAATCCTATGTTTTTCTTGATCGTTTCATAACATCATTTTCGCGCAAACATTCTTCAAATGAGTCTCTGTCTTTCATGTGAAATAACACTACAGTCTTTAACTGTTCTCTAAAGTCTTTTAAAACTGAGTTATATTTCTGACATAAAATCCACACATTTATCCGAGCATGTCTTCCGCTGAAAGCTAGTTTCGACAAAGTGTTTCTCTTTTTAACTATGTCTCTTTTCTGCCGAACAGTCATCTATAATAAATAGTGTCTGCGTTCCTTCAAACAGTCTATAAAACTGTTCTAAACACTCACTCAGTTTATTGCTAGGATCAACTAAATATATGTCATCATCTGCCCATATAAACCTTCTATCATGATATGCTTTGTTCCATTTAAGTGTTGGACAGAAAATCACAATATGATTAAAATTATAACGATAAACTGTTTGTAATAAGTCTAGGACAAATATTGTTTTTCCACAACCAGTCTGCCCACAAATCATTGAACAATGAGGGGATTTTATCATAAAGTTTAACTGCTCCATAGTTTTATAACAGAATTTAATCTAATCCAGTTATTATTTTTATCATACTCTCCGTCAAAACTTGTTCAGTATAATAAAACCCTACGAGGCCTAAATGTGTAAGATTAATCCAATTCAGTTCTGTAAGATTGTTTCTATTTAAGTCAACATTGATTTTGTTGCTTGTTGTTATGATCTTAATATCCTCGCCATTGTGAAAACGACGATGGTAACGTTAAGACGTTTAACGTCTAAGTTTTGCCAGCTAATATTAATTCCTTTTATAAGGTCATCACTAACGCCCACAACCCCATCCCTCTCCACATCTTTAAAGACAGAAATTTCAAATATCATTGTGAACGTGTCTCCTAATTTTCTGCTTGGAAAGAACTGTAATTTTGTAGAAGCTTTTTTACAACTGTTTCTTTTCTGTGGAGGATGTACTGCTTTTTCCCATACGGCGTTATTTCAATTTCTTTCCGACTATTGTCGTCCGGCATAAGACTTACATGTAAAGGGCCAGAGTTGAATGCTTTTGAAACTTTTTTGACGGCTAAAATATGTAAATGGGCTTATGAATTCAAATTTTATGTCCCATTCTAAATATGGTTCTAAGTGCCATTTGAGGTCAGTTTTCGAACTATTTTATATTCATACTGGCCAACATTATTTGCCTCTAATTGCGCAGTTGTTCTAGTTTAGGAAACTTTTTGCTGTCACCAACCTCTTTGCGTTTATAATCACCATCTTTAGTGTACTCAAAACCATACAAAGCGCCTATCTCACCGTTCTGTTCAAAGTCCGCAACATCTGCAAGTCTTTTAATTCTAAGGTTATACACCTTACAGGCGCTAATGTAACTCCTGATTCTTCTGGCCCACGCGACATTATTTTTTAGTAACGTATTATTTTATTTCCAAAACAATGTGCAGGTTATCACATTTCACGACTTTCCCTGTTTTGTCTTTGATTTTTATATTAAATGATCCGACCCTCCCACAAACTAATCTTTTAAACTGTAAATAGGGAATTGTATAATTTCATAATCGCAATATGCAGCTTTCCCTGATGGAAGAGCTCTTAAAACAGTTGAGGGTCTTCCATCATATAAGTTTTCATCAGTGGGTTAGCTCATCCAAATGAACATAGAGTAATGAATGTAATGCAAGATCGAGCGGATTTTCTCCCTCATAAGTAGTTTTGTTTGGTGTAACTCTAAATCTATAATTGTTAGCTGCAAAGCCTAACATTTTAGCTAGCTCTTTATCAAATAGTAACCTCCTCTTCTTCAGGCTTGAATGTTAACATTGTTTTTAGATTCGCATTGTTAAGTTTGAGAGTAGTGTCAAAGTTACTCATTGCTTCTTTTAGTGAGATCAAAACCGTAATAACCATCCAGGTCTTGTTAACTGGCTAACTTTGTTCCCCTGTTTTGTCAACTATTAAGAACTCTTAATATTCTCCCTGCTTCACTTATATTAAAACCATACGACTTTGTAAAATATTTCATGAAGTGCAAACGTTCTGCTTCCGCAATTTGTTATAAAAAGCATGATTCTAAAACGAAGGACGGTCTTGGGTTGTTATTGTTACAACATTTATTTGAAGACGCCATAGAAAATGAGGCGTTCAAATATACAGGAATCAAAATATTCTGTTGGGGCCGCACTACATATCTAAAAATAAGCAACAGATACTCTGACATGCTGTGACCCAGACCTGCCTCTTTTCATAAAAAGAAGAGTACTCATTGAAGAGCTATCTTAACCCCCCTATGAAATAACGACCACATCAAGAAAGCGTGGTTTAAGTCCATCCGAAGCATTTTTATCCAGAACCAGTTAACTTTCTGTGTTTTGCGCATCACTGGGTGTGGAGTGGCGTATGCTGATCATTTAAATCACCATGAACCCTTTGGTGAGGACAGTGTACAGATTTCATTTCTATTACAAACTTTTAGACGAATTTGGCTATTGCAAGCGCCACATTACCAAATGACCAAACCGTTTAATAAAACCATTCAAGCAACAGAATAGACATGAAGGGGCATTGAAAGAATCTGTAACGAATTCATATTAACATCAAGACGACTTTGACAAAAGTATGGATCTTAATGCAAGGCCTAGGCGAACCTTTATTTACGGGGCACGCACAGAAAGTATAACATGACTAGGCATCCTCCTTCAAAACTTTCTTTCAGGCCCAACAGTACATCCCGGTTCCCTACAGCAAGAGCATAAAAACAGCATGGACAAACATTATCTCAGACACTTCTAAGGGCCTAACAAGAGCGGGAATAGAACGGAATAAACTACTACTATTCGTACTTTACGTTTTGGTGTTTGCTAGGTTTCGCAATCCGAAACCAAGCACAGGCGAGATTCGAGCATAACTGATCTTTCCTACTGTGCTTTGACGCACAAAAACAATACTTTAGCCAATTTTAAGGAACGCCCATAATTCTACAGTTGATTTACCTTCAATTATCAAAGGTACCAACCATGATTTCACAATACGCAGATCGAAAGTAACTTTGCTGTTGGCACTGGTTATACATTCTGCCTCTGAACCCTCAAAGACCCTCCGATAGGTACAATAATAAACTATCATAATGAAATCCTTATAGCAGGCAATGACAGAAGGTTGGAAAAACTGACAAAAAATTACTGAGCCAGTAATATACAAACAATAAAAAACACCCAAGATAAGTCATCCAATCCCCGACTCCAAACCCAAAAGTCATGAAAACTCAGCAAAGCTATGCGGACTTCAGTTCGCGATGACAATGTGACTATGACAAGACTAGCGCTTGTTCTTGGATTAACTGGCATAGGATTACATGGTCATTATCTACTAAATAGTAACCCACTTTCCAATGAAATAATGTCCATAAGTAGCTCGCAAAAAGCCTAACTACTTTAGGTCTGCAGTAGACAAAACCAGCAGACAATACTCCCCACTATTCCCTGGGTAAAGCGTCTATAGCTTTACTGGCTAATTTTTTTAATAAACCGCAAGATGATCCAGCTGTTTTTTTACCCATGATTTATCAGGTGGGAGGCGGATGGCTGTGGAGGAACGAACTTTGCCACCGCCCGCCTGTAAAAGCCCAACACCAATGTACTTATTGCAAACCTACGGTAGTTATAACGCTTGCTAATGTGACTCCCTTTGCACTCTAAAAAAACAGTTCGTATTCGTTCTGGCTAGTGTCGTGTCATCATATAAAATTTTTTTCGATAGTTTCCTAATTCTATTCCCTTGAGTTCGAAATTGTTCTCGGTTAGTAGCAGCACTTCTTAGTCTTGCTGATCTTCTTGTTCAAGTTCTTTAGTCTTTGTCTATTCTTTCATTAATCTCACGCACCTAATTTTGGCGTCAACAGCCTCAACGAGTTTTTCTTTCTCTCTTTTTTTATATGCACATCTAGTTCACCAAGTTTTAGCTAAATTGTTTGTTAATCGCCTCTGATGCTTCTTAAAAGCATGAACACGGGCTGCTATTTTCACGCATGGGTAGCGGTGATCGTGCATAGTCTTTAATGCTGTTTCTTCTGAAAAACCTGGTTTTCTGCTTCTATTGCATTTATTAATTTCATCTGCCGATTGGATAATTCTTTAAGTTTCCTGTTTTGTATTTGGTTAGCTGTTGATTCCTGCAGTGTGTTTTGAAGTTTAGAAACGCTCCGCCCATAATTATGGCCTAACAAGCCAAGGCGATATCATGATCTTTCACACTGATTCTTTGTATAAATGAACTCTGGCTAAAAACTTTGATGGGTCTGGTTTTGTTTGTAAGCCTAACAAGTTGTCCTTGGTCGATTTATTAACAGACAAATGATCATCTTTTAATCAAAACCATTTGGGACATAAATTCGGAGGTTCTGTGGACCTAAACTTTCTTAAAATGATTTAACCTTACTTTCCTGATAAATTCATGCCGCCTTGATGAGGCGTTGAGCGAGTTAAATCTAAGGATCATTTCAACGTCATGCCGTCACTCAGGTTCAAAACACATCATAATCTTCTTCACCTTCAATTCTTGCCATGTTTTTAAATAATTACTTTTTTCTTTGCATCATAAATATGCCCACAATAATATGGCTCGATTCTTAACCCGCAGTAGAGAAAAATGAAAGAGCCCTTGAGGCGTGGAAGGAAATAAGCGGAATATTACTGTACCAAATAATCCATCTACTATTGATGCGGATCAATATTCTTCTGTCAAATTTACCAGACTTAGGAGCGGATGAAGTGATTGTGGCCCAGGCTCCTGCACGTCTTACTTTCAAATAGAACTCGCTTCAACACAGACACAAACAGGACAGTTGTCCAGAATTTGAGCCGGTCAATCGTTAAGAAAATTTTCTATCAAGAATTGAGGGGCAAGAAATATTTTTTCTTTACACAATGCAGACATATTTTTTAAACCTATTTCCTGATCTAATGGCTAACCGGGAATGAAAGTGCTTGACTTGCGTTTTCAAGGAATCGAAAATGAAGAAGCACAAAAACATAGAAAAGCGCCTGCAAAAATGGGTTTTTTATTATAAAAAGGACGGCAAAAAGTATGAAGCATAAAATTTTGCGTATGGAAATCGCATTTTTCCATCCCCTTAATTTTGCAGTTGTAAAAGCGCTATGCGCCATACTTACAAGAGCATTGAAGACATATTGCCATATGAACTACTAAACATTTAATGAAATACAAACGTTTGTATCAGATCATCAAACAACCGGAGCAAAGTACAGCAATTTCTGACATCTCGTTAGAGTTGACGTGTTAGCAACCCCTTACTTAGCAGGAGCTGATTGGAGCACAATATCAGTCAAAATTAGCAATATAGTTACGAAAGAGTGTTCATCATACAACATATCCCAGAAGCATGCAGACACTATATGGAATTCAAGTTTTAGCGTCGCAGCAAAGATCGCTAAAGGTATTTTTATTACAGTGTGTGAAGATAAGAAAACCGTTCAAAAGAGCAAGTTAAAAGTATTTTAATCCTAAAATAACGAAAGTATGGCAATGTACAATAGACGGAAGTCCTAACCAAATCTACGCTAGCGTCTGAGACCTTACATCATTTTGACGAAAAAAGAAACTTTGTTTGGGGGTGGGAGGTGTAGAAGTTCGCACAGGTTGGCCTTGTGTCTAAAGATTTAACATATTCAACGTTAGCTTTGATGATTATTTAACAACAACATAACGGTTATATGGATTGACCTAAGGTCCAACAGAGGATAATCAGTTTCATGGAAGCGGGAGAACTGTGAGAGACTAATAAACAATCAAATTGATAAAGAAGAAGAATCCGATAAACCGCTTATGACATTTGTTTTAATATATGATGCGCAGCTGAATATTAAAGATCGCAAGATTTGAAAATGTAGTATACTAAATTATTTTTAATTTTTTAAAAAAGCATGTCTGTTCAGGTATTATCCAAATGTGCAACAGCGCCGCCAAGAGAAAGAAGTAGAAAAACCCTAGCAAAAAAACCTTCAGATTAACCAACATTACACAAATGCAGCAAGTACTAAGCAAGACCGTTTCAAAATACAGCAAAACCAACGAAGGTAATCTGCTGCCTTAATTCTGTTACTTAAGGTTAATACATGTAGCTCGACTATAATAAGCGCGTCAATCATCAGGAACGAGTGTTGGTCTCTTAGCAACGGGCATAGGCGCACCCGCAGCTTTACCTCTAGGAGGTTTTTGTCTTTAGCTCTCGTCTGTGTTCATTAGCTGTAAAGTGCGGCTTGGGCAAAAAATTAAAAACTAAACTCCAAAAGCCACACAGCTATGTTCAAACTAATAAACGGCTAAACTATTTCGTTAAACTGACAATAATAAAGGCGCTTGTTGACTCAAACATCACGGATGGAATGAATTTAATCGTTTACCAGCCGATATAGATGAACTACAAAATACAAAAGTTTTGAATCCTTCAAAGAACGGCAAAAGGACAATTTTTTCTCAAACCAGCCAGACGCCCGAGCAGAAAAAAAAGGAATGCTTAAAAAAAGTAAACGAGACATTAAACTCAGTTCAAAACAGCTCACAGTAACACAACGAAGGGTGTTTATACTTTAGATTATGAGTCAAAGCACAAAAGACCGTTGAATGATTATATTTCCCTGATTAAGCCGTTGTATATTTTTTTAATATAAATAATATGTTGGCTTAGAAAAGAAAGACAGCATGGCTAAGATATTGAAGGCCCATATGAATTGGTTTGAAGGAATGCTAGAGAGAAGCGTTTATCAAGAGCCCTGAATGGATATTGATTTAGAAGTCATTGACCCAACAAACGTACAGGCAAGTGTTGTTCATGCTATTTCTCCAATTCCAGACACAAACTAACAATAACCCGCCCAGTTAAATGTAATGTTTAGCTATTTAATCGACTATGTAAAATAAAAGAGAATCTAGAAGTTCCTGGGTCTCGATAAACGAAACAGACTATTCTTTCCTCTAATACTTAACACCCGTATGGTCACTAACTGCTTACACAGTTTGACGCTGCCGTGAGAGCTAAAATGTAGGAGGCTCTGGTTGTCAGAGGCGAAGACTTAGAGATTATGATTACAACATGGCTAAGTAATGCACCGATTGTAGGCAAGCTTACATTCCGCCTACTCGGAGTTGGTTTAAGAGATCAGTTTTTTTAAACATAAAAAATTCAGACAACAAATGTATCATGTGGTGCGTTCTTGCAAGGCTGCATCATGTCCGCTAACACGCAGAAAGAGGGACTAACTAATCGCAATACGCCAAGATCTTAACTTCAATGGAATATCCTTTCCTGTTAGTGTAGACCAAATTGATCAGTTTGAAGAACAAAACAACCCAATAACTGTTTTATTGTAATACACATGGGATGATGAAACAAATTTTGTGCCATTAAAGTGCCAAGAACAGTCCCAACAATAGGCGAACCAGCCAAAAGATCATGTGAGACTTACTCCTAATTTTTCTGCCAGCAGGGCTGCCCCATTACACATTGATAACGCACAATGAGCAGATTATTAGCGCATACTTCAAAGCATGAACATACAACAAGAATTCTGTAGAAAATGTTTTAACAAGAATTCACCAACCGCGTCAAAGCCGGCGCTTGAACATATAAAACATTTTGTAAAAGTCTCTGTAGACTGTAGAACCGAACCAACTACCCCCCCGCCAGTAACTAAAGTTTAGTATTTAAGAACAGGAAACGGCTGCAAACAAGTCAAAATCATACGTATTTACGCAGACTTCGAGTCGCTATTGTTCCTTATGAAGGGCAGCAACCACATAAACTTCGAAAAACATCTTAATGAGTAATCATCAGATATGTTCATTTGCCTTCAATATTGTTAGTCGGATGGCGTTTATTGCAGAGCCTAATTAATATAGAGGACCAATGCTGGCAGAACATTCTTAAAACGCAGCAGCACGTGCGTACGCCTGTTCAATAATCTAAACTTATCTAAATCAAAATGCGCCTGAAACAAACAACATTATGACTCAACAACGCATTGTTGGTATTTGCGGTTTTAGAGCTAACGCCCAATAGGTGTAAACCCCCACAGTAAAGAGACCATGATCACTCTGGGAAGTTAGAAGTTGCACGCACAGTAAAAGCAATCTTCAACTAAAGATAGATTCCAAATACTGGAAGCTGCCTGTCATTTTTTCACAACTTTGCGAGTTTATGACTCTCACCTTATAATGCAAGCATAACCAGCCTCCTTCAGGGTAGCATGCATTTGCACAGTCATCAAAAAGTACATGTGTTTCACTTTAAATAACATGTCATTCCAAAGACTCAATCAACACATGATGTCTCATTAGAGGCCACTGGGCTATGTCCCTAGAAAGTCCTGCCCAAAAACGGGAAAAATATTTTGACTCAACCTTGATTAGAAAGGGTGTTTACCCTTATGAAACATGAACAGATTGGGAAAGTTTGACGAAGGATACACTTTTCCGCCTAAGGCGCTTTCTTTTCTAGTCTTAGAGGAAAGGAAATCAGCTACAATCCGATTACCATCATGCTCAAATGCTTGGCAAAAGTTAAGATGTAAAACGATGAGACTATCATGACTCCTATTTAAATGGCAGATGTATGTTTGTTGCGGACGTCTTTGAAAATTATAGAAAGACCTGCATGAAACATACATATGGAGGATCCTGCGCAATATATTTTTCTGCACCCGGGATGAGCAGGGACGCTTTCTTAAAGTTAACATGGAGTACAGATTGATTTATTGTCAGATTTACCAATGATTCAGATGGATTGAAAACGGATTGCGTGGGGGAATTAGTATGGCGTCGCAACAAAACTGTAAAGCAAACAACAAATACTTGACGACTATGATCCGAGTAAAAGGCCTAACTATCTTATGTATTTAGAATGCAAACAATCTGTAATGGATGGGACTTATGGCGCAATCACTTTCATTACCAACTTTAAAATGTACACAGTCGGTGATCCGAACAATATTCAAAAAGGCATTAAGTGGTTGGGCATTTAACGCCTGAACACCCCAGCGTGGTTCATTCTAGAAGTTGACTTAGAATATCCTCATGAACTCCCATACCTGCATAATGACTATCCCATTGGCATCAGAAAGGTCTAAAGATGAATCCAAGAGATCCGCTAAACATTGTGCTAATCATTCGTGGCAAAAAAAAATATGTCTCCATACACTTCTAACACAAATTATATAAGACATGGTTTAAATATAACACAGTCATCGTATAATCCTTATGATCAAAGAGAACATTTTCATGAAACCATACATCATGAAGAACAACTTGATCACAGAACTAAAATCCACAATGCTACAGAAAAAGACTTTTTCAAGTTGATGAACAACAGCTGTTTGGAAAGAAATATGTGAGAATCCGCACAAGCGCAAAGACGTCAGATTGGTCACTCAAGAGAACGAGCAATTAAGCAACTTGTCGAAATACCAAATATCATGAACTTCAAGATATTTTCATGATCAGCTTTTCGGCATAAAGATGAAAAAAAAGAAGCTCAAATAGACAAACATGGATTTAATGGGTTTTACCGTTTTAGAATTAAACAAAGCTTTTGATGTTAGAATTTCTTATGACCTACTTTAAACCCTTGTATCCAGATCCAGAGTACTTTTACACAATACGGACAGTTTTGTTATAGATAATCATACTGAAGACATCTATAAAGACATGGAATTAGAAGTAGATAAAGGGCAAGTGGGATGGTACGACACATCTATTACCCTAAAGATTCGCCTTTCATTCCAATTAACTAACCAGAAAGGTTTTAGGAAAGATGAATGATGAATTATCTTGGAAAGGTGATTAAGGATATGGTGGTTAAGGTCGAAATGTACAGTATTTCGAGCCAGGAGAAAATCATTAAGAAAGCAAAGGGAATATCTCCAGCGTTGTGCAGTCAACATATCACATGCAACCTACAAAGAAGGTTTTTTGACAATAAGGCTTTTTCATCATGACAACCGAAAAAACTGCGAACTAATCAAACATGAGATCAACCAACAGTTGTAACAAAAGAAGTCGTTAGATAGAACAAACACAAAACGTGTGTTTGTTAATCCAGAGTTTTCATATGCAATTGGGCACTGGAGAACCGTAAATTAATTAAAGCGGAACTGTGCCTGGTGGGATTATCTGCAGTTCTTCCTTCACAAAAGATCTTTGAGGGGCTGGCTGTTTTGTTGTGTCAGTTTCTCGTAAATAATACACGGGCGGATTCATTTTTACAATTCTTTTTATTTCGTACGGGTCAACACTCCAAACTGGATCTGTTGCCCTGATGCGAGTGTCCCCTTCTGCTTCCCCGGTAAATAAAGGTGCCTTACTTTCAAACCAAATGGTAATAGTTTGCTGGTTGTACTGGAGTCTCCTTCAGCAACATTTATTGTTTTTCTTTTGATTGCTTGTACTGGTTTTAGCCCTTTAAATTCTTCATTATTCATTGCGCGCAAAACTGAGGGCAATCTTCTAACCCATTCTGTGTTGCGAGAATTGTCAATCAGCTCTCTGTGATACTGGTAGGAGAAAAGTCTTTCGGCTAACTGTTTGTTAAAGTTTTCAACTAAAGCCTGTGATCTGTGAACTCCCGGAATGCCTCTTTTGGCGGTAACTCTATGTTTCAACAATAATTGATTCACTTGGCCTTTAAATTTTTTTCCATCATCGACTTGAATCATGCGAGGATAAGTTAGTGGCCTCGTTGGTATATCAGTTGTATAGCGACAGCAACAGCAGAAGCACTCTTTTGTGTTAATGGTTCCGCATCTTTGTATCTTGAAGCTATGTCAATGACTGTGAGTGCGTACTTAAATCTTTTTCGTCTAATCCTACCAGAGGGAAAATAAAGAAGATCCATTTGAGGGGTGTCTTTTGGGGAGTTGTATTACAAAGTGTGGTCTCGTATTGGGCTGGGCCCCGGTAAAAAAAATTTCCAAAATTCGCTTTTTTTAAAAATTAACCATTCTTTGCTGTTTTTTCCCTGACTCCACTGCTTCCCTTGCTTTTTTTTCCCGGTTTCCCTTTCCCAAATTTACCCTTTTTGGGCAATAAGATTTTGTTCTTTTTTTATTAAAGCCAATATTTTTGGCCAAAAAATAAACAACGGCCCCCCCCCCATTTTCCCCCCAAAAGGCAATAAACGCGATTTTTTGCATCTTTTTTTTTTTCTGAGGTTGTTAAAAGTCACTGAATTTTGGGGGGCAATGTTTTTTTGGGTTTTTGCCTTTTCAAGATAATATTTTTTATTTTTTGGTAAACATTTTTAAAGGGGTTAAGGCATGCCCCTTTTTTTCAGTGTTTATTAATAAAATCTAACTGCTCAAGTCTCTCCCTTTTCATGGCGTTTTTGGGAAACCCGGCAATTGTTTCCATAGCTTTTTTTCTTTTTCCCCTCGCCGCACCCCGCAGTTTACTAAATAAAAAATTTACTTCCCCCAAAAAAGCAAGCGCATTCCCCCACGGGCCCCACCTACCCATATTACAGTGGGCCATTTTTTAAAAATTTGGTTTTTTTTTTACATATTTATATTGCCCGGGAAATTATTCCTTGCTTAATTTAAAAAAATTCTTTCGTAGCAAACGAAGCTGCACAAAAAATTTCAGCTTTGCGAACCCTCAAACCCGGTTTCCCAAAGATCTGGGGGGTTTTTAAATTTTTAAAGTTTTTACCAATTTTTTGAGGATCCTACATTTAAACCCCCAAAAACAGCAGAATGGTATACAAGGTTTTTTAACCCAGTTTTTTCGGTGCTCTTTTTTTTTTAAAATAAAAATAATTATAATTAAATAAAAAAACCCCTGAACAGGTGAATTTTACTACCTAAAGGGGAGGGCCCAAAACCCTTCCTTTAAATTATGAATGACCAAATTGATTTTTCCCAAACTATTTTTGCCCCAAAAAAGGGGAAAAGGGGTGTTTTCCCTTTTTTCAGGGGGGGGGGGAAAAAAAAAACCCTTCCCCGGAACGGGAATTTACAAGAACAGATTCAAAAGTTTTTACACAAACATTAAAAGTATCATAACAGGGATGAAGCGCAGCTGGGGTCTAGAAAAGGTGAAAAAATGTGGGACAAACGGGTTTTTAAATTTGTACACCAAAAATAGTTAGTAAATTTGGGTCCATTGATTCTGAACAAAATCTTACGTATGATTTAAAGCAAGTTCCCCGTTTTAACAAAGTCATTAGAGTCTTAAAGGAAATTTTTAACTTTCAAAATTTGGAAAAATTGTTACGCCCAAATTTAAACAAAGGGTTAATAAAATTTAATCCCAAAAGATTTTTTTTTCCCCTTTAAAATGAACAGGGTGGAAAAACATCAGAATCGGAAACATTGAATCAGGTGAGAAAGTAACCAAGCCAGAAAATCGCAGAAAAAAACTGAATCAGGGGGGGACCCGTGAAAAGCACCTCATCCTGGGCGTTTTTTAAAACAGGAAAAAAATTAGCAGAGTGGAAAAAGACAAAAAAAATTTTTGTTTTCAGAATTAAAAAAATCATGAAAACATAACACCGCCACGCCAGAACAAGTTAAATTTAATGCCCGCAAAAAAAACTCCCGGGATTTTTGGGGCCAAAACCTTTAAAGGTATATTGAACTTAAAAAATGTTTGCCCTTTTTGGCGGGCCCCCCTTTCTGCTGGGGGGTGGGTTTTTACCCGGGTTTATAAAATATATAACCAATGGCAACAAAAACAAAAGCAATCAAAAAAATCTGAACCACTAAATACAGAAAAAGACAACTGCACGCCAAAACCGCCAACAACAAAAGATCATTTTGATCCATTTATAATGCAATAATATTTTAAAATTTTTTTAATAGAAATAGATCATGGCGTATTATAAAATGATAAAGTCAATAAATAAAGACATGGAGTCTATAAAAGACATTTCCATAGACCAGAATTGTAATCAATGCGGTTGCTTAGGATGTAAGACCTTCATTAAGATCTATGCAGAGAACGCTGAGCAAGACATCCTCAACGATGACGCGTTTTTTGAGGCGTGTGTGTACTATATTAGACATCTACTATTTAAGATAAAAACATAGCTTGTATTTTTTTAATAATTATAAGATAACTTGAATAAGAACTTGGCTGTACTTAAAGGACAACTTAGTTATGATCTTGAGGTGACTTAATCAAGAACTTAGAAGTTACTTGATCAAGAACTTATTAGGAACTTGAAGTAACTTAATTAAAAACTTAATTAAGAACTTGGGGTGACTTAATTAAAAACTTAATTAAGAACTTGGGGCGACTTGGGGGTAGGAGTGTGTGTGGTGTACACAGGGGGTGGGGGTGGGGGGACGTGCGTGCATGGGGTGGGGGTGGGGGGTGCAGGGGGGGTGTGGGGCGTGCGTGGGGGGTAGGGGTGGGGGGACGTGCGTGCGGGGGCAGGACAAAACACACACACACAAACAAACAACAAACACAAACAAACAACAAACAAACTCACAATAGACAGGACAGTTGCTTTGTAAGACTTGGCTGGTTTGCTGTGGCTCCTCTTTTCACAACCAGGGCTTGCAAACTGCTTTGGCACAGAGTTACAGCAGTTAATGCTGTAGCCAAGCTTTTATGGCGGCATAATCGCCAGTAGTTAGTACATCCGTCATTGTATATTTGGGCTTTATATGAGATTGTGCTGGCCACACATACTCCTATCCATACTGGTAGATGTACTAAGGTCTGCCTAACCCTATTAGTTTATCCCAGTTGCATAAGGGCACACTGGGTTTTTTAAACAATCAAACTCTGCAACTGAAGCAGGGCAGGCGAAATGTTCATTTAGACAAACCGTACATGCTTGATCGGTACTATTTTAGAGCTCCACGTCATTTTACTATTTTTGAACCGTACTTGCATGATCGTTACTTTAATTTTAGAGCCACGTCATTATATTTTTGAAACCGTAATGGCATGATCGTTACTATATTTAAACACTTGTTGATACTTTTGTTGTTACGCGCAAACAAGCAAGTATGTTCTAAGACTGGGACTGTTGGCGCTCCTGATTTGTAGGATTATCCTGCGCTTCTGACCAGTACTTTTTGTTACTCTTCGATGAAGCATCTCTTCGATTTGCTTCAGTAGGCTCATAATATAACTGATTTGGCAAAACCATACGGTGTAAATCGGGGAAATTGCTTGAAGCGAGTTGGCAACAGCACGCGTCTACGCGACCCCCCCCTGAACCATCTGAATAGCCAGTTTTTTCTTTTAGCCCACTGAGCCACGTTTTTGCCGTTTTTCTTTTCTTGGTCTTCCTGCCATTGTTTGCATAAAATCTAAATCTCCCAAACTGAATGTAATCAAGATTGTTGGAGCGCTTCTGCCTTTGATTGATTTCTCACCCCTTTTTGCAGTCTTCTACAATGTTTGTTCTGTTGCTGTTTGAGCTAAATAAGCATCTATATAAGGCTTCTGTTGATTATAGCATGCACTAACATAATGCTTGGTTGAAACAAGGATAGATGAATGTAAATCACTTGGATGTTGTTGGTTCTACTCTCTTTTTCTTTCCGCCTTTTGTTTAACAACTCTTCCATCTTCCTTTTTGGTTTTTTGGGTTAGTCTCATTGGTCCTTCTGTTTTAGCCTAACTGCTATACTGAGGCCATCGACTCAAAATATAATTCTATTCTCTTTAGTACATGCTGTTCTTCTTCTGTTCATAACGGAAGTAGCTTGATCTTGTTGTTCCATTACCTTCAGGAAGGAATATTAAAGATAGTTTTTTGTTGAGAATAATCTAACAGTTTTTGATTAGCTGCTTGCGCTTCAGAGAAATTCCCTGATTTAATTCTTGCGATGAAGGAACTACCAAATTAATTCATGCTTTCACAAGAAGATAACACTAGCACACCCGACATTAAATCTTTTTACAAAAAACACTTTTTTTCAATGAATAAAACACCGCCGTCTTTCCACCCCACAGTCCCAGTTTCGCGTGATGATAATTGTTTTGTTCGGACGACTTTCAACAAGGCAGCGCCATCCATTTTTCTCATCGATATAGCCAAACCCCCCACGTATTAAACTGCTGTATCTTTGTCAACAATATTGTCTTCAACGAGCAACACAACCTTTTAAGATACACAATTCTGATTCTTCGGTTTAACGGTTACACACCCATAGCACAGTAAAACGGTCGTGCTTGCCCGGCAGTCAGTGGCTATGGAATGTGTGGGTTAACCTAGTCCGTGGCGGCCCCGTTTTAGGCTACGCTTAACTCGCTGATGGCCGGGCTGGAACAGCGCCGCCGCGCGGGGGAGTGTTGGCGGTAGGAACAGGACGTTCTAGAAGGCTGATGTAATGCTAGGCAGGAAGGAAGGGGTGAGGAGGAGGGGGGAAAAAGCAGGGATTAGAGGAGGCGAGGCAGTATTGATTTTTGGCCTGTGTGTGTGTGTGTGTGTGTGTGTGTGTGTGTGTGTGTGTTTGTGGTGTGTGCGTGAGTGCATGAGTGTGTGTGTGTGTGTGTGTGTGTGTGTGTGTGTGTGTGTGTGTGTGTGTGTGAGTGTGCGTCTGTGTGTGTGTGCGTCTGTGTGTGTGGTGTGTGTGGTGTGTGTGTTCGTGTGTGTTGTCGTGTGTGTGTGTGTGTGAAGCTGTTTGTGTTTGAGTGTGGTGTGTGTTGTGTGTGTGTGTGTGTGTGTGTGTGTGTGAGTGTGGTGTGTGTGTGTGTGTGTGTGTGTGTGTGGTGTGTGTGTGTGTGTGTATGCGTGTGTGTGTGGTGCTTTACGAGCCGCTTCAATTCATTTTTAAAGTATCTTATATTTTTCATGTAAAGCATTCTTTTTCTTCCTTGTCACCAATTCAGTTGGTGATTGGCAGCAGTAATGGAAAATTTGTGTTGTTAGAATGTTGTTAGCTGATTCCTGTCTTCCACCCAATTTAATCTATAAAGATGTTGAAATTATTTGTGATCAAAAACTTTTTCTAACTTAGAATACTCACTGTCTTCTAAAAAACTGCAGCTATATTTTGTTGCCTTATGCAAACTCACACCACCACAGCACTGGGAGAAATAAACACCCCAAGTGCTGGGTCGGTAGGCCGAACTAGCAATTAAAAGCTTACCTACCCACCTGCAAAGCCTGGGCCGTTGACACCCGCCCTGACATAGTTGACAGTCCTATGAAAAGAAAGCCTGTGGGAACAGGACACCGATTGTATATGTAGGCGTTCAAGTCACGGCTGCTTTTCCCTACGTTACTCTATGGGGCGTGTTCTGTCCCGGCTACTTTCCCCTACGCTACTTCTACTGTGAAAACTGTAGTAAACTGGTGAGAGGGCGCAAGTGGCTAGAGTGGCCCATATTATGTTCTCTCTCTCTCTCTCTCTCTCTCTCTCTCTCTCTCTCTCTCTCTCTCCTCTCTCTCTCTCTCTCTCTCTCTCCTCTCTCTCTCTCTCTCTCTCTCGTGGTTTCCCTTCCTGAGATTTAAAAAATATATAATTTTGTTGTTTTGTTTGGT
>JAFLJL010000727.1:0-17500 GCA_018398815.1 Conus ventricosus | reverse complement strand
CTTGACCTTAGGGCTGCTTCCAACCAGGCTAAAACTATCTCGCTTTTAGGCATTAATATATAATACTGTGCATACTGAAAGTTTTATAATTCTATGGTGTTTATGCATAAATGAAGACTGTTATTAAATTGTTTTTTATTAAGCAGATAGTTTTAAAGGTTATTCCACTGCGCTTTTAAAGGACTATTTGTAGCTACTTTGTACAATATCATATTAAAAGCTTTAGCCAAATTAAACACAAAAACACACCTTGTAATATCAATTCTCTCTCACTGACTATAATTGATAATTTATTCAGGGGAAGACAATTACTTTTATGCATAATTAAAGGGAGATAAATCACTTTCAGTATCATTGTTTTGCGTATTTAACTTTGATTGTTAATGATTAAGTTGGGCGTGTGTTAACAAGGAAGGTAGGGAATCAATAACTAGACAACTGCTACTAGAGGAGTGGAAAACCAAGGCGCTCACATATAGGCCTCAGCAGGCATATGACGTTTGGCGAGTGCGGTTGCCAGTGTGTGTTAAGGCCCATGCCGCGGTTACTTATTTTTTAATTGTCGTTTTTATTTTGAGTTTAAAAATTGAAGCCTGAAGTAGGTGACATAGGCTTATTAATTTACTTTACGAGGGTTGGATTGGAGGCTGGATAGAGAGAAAGAGTTAATGGGCAGGTTTGAAGAAGTTAATTACTGATCTTGGTGAGCGCATTAATTTGCGAGGAAAGCGTGAAGCAGGGCTATCAGTAAAATACCAGTTCTTGGCCCCACGGATATAAAAGTTGTTTGCCCTTTTTTTTTTAGTCGTAATATGGCTCCCTGAAGGTGCTAATCTGACTGTTTCTACTGCCTCTGAAGGTGTCAGCTATTCGCTTTAATGAAGATCAGGTTTTTCGATTAGAAAGACTATGAGTAAACAGCTGAATTTACAATTTTTTAAAATATATTTAGATTTAAAAAGGGCTGCCGAACTCAGTGATCTGATTTAAGAATTGTATATGAACATATTTGACGAATCAATGAAAGTACTATACATTGATTTTAGTGAATGTGGTTTTGAGAACTGATTGTATAACTTTATAATAACAAGATCATAGTGATACTATTTAACGAAGAATCAAACCGCTGATGAACATTGACTGTAGTGATCAGAAAAAGGCTTTAAAATTTTGGTGGGTGGTTTTGTTAAGGTTTAACGTGGTCTTGAAGTGTTGCAACGCTTGGTAGTTGAAAGAATTAAAAAAGGCCCGTTTTTACTCTTTTTGATTTTCAATTTTTTGTTTTAATTGATGTAAATATTTGAGTAAAAAAATGAGGCATCACACGCGTGTCTGTGTTTGTAAACTGCCAACCAGCGCACTGGTTGAAAGGTAGTAGAGACATACATTTATTGCTAATATGTTTAGTGAAGTAGACATGGACATCATTTTTAACCCCTCGAAACGTTCAGGAAAGCGTGGTCGCACATGCTATCTCTAAAATCCGTGGTCTTCAATGCGAACCGCCAGTAAAGTGTTTGTTGGCTCTGTTCGGATTGATTATATAACGCCTGAGATAGTAACATGCAAGTTTGGGTTTCAAACTAACAGAAAGAAGTTATTAGCTATCGCGACTTATTCTCTGAAATGGGACTGATTAAGATGCTTACAAGTTTAACCAGCAAGTGAAGAAGCAAAATTGCGCGGATTCTGGTGGTCTGGAAGGAACGGTCTTCAAATTAGATTGAGAACAAAGTTCTATCCTATGGCCTATTCTTACCTTTCCTCTCCCAAGAGAGTTTGTTTTAAAAAACGAAGCGTCTTATAAACATTACAAAATCTGACAGCATGTGTTTTATGTGGTGTGTGTTGGCGCATCTACTCCTGTTAAAAGATCGCTGAATGAGTATCCATTTTGTAGCATATAAACATGATGCATTGAACTTTGATAACATAACACCTTCCCGGTAAGTATAGAAAGTATATATCAGGTTTGAAGAGCAAAACAAACCAATTACCGTAAACGTGTACACATGGTTGCAGTAGGACAATCTGTGCTCTAAGGATTTCCCCAAATGCCCTACTATAGGCGATTCACTAAGAATCATGTTAGACTTGATACTTTTTGCAAAAACGCGGTTCTAAAGAGCCATTATGTATTAATCTGAACATATAAGCAGACTGTTAGCCTATTCTACAAAGCATCCAGCTAACCAAGAGCTTTGTAGAAGTTGTTTGGTTAGAAGTCATATAATAGATGCAGCTGCAGCCATAGAAATTAATTGTAAAGTTTTGTATGACTGTGAAACCAAACTCCTACCACCGAAACCGGGTCTAAAAGTTAGTTTTAAGAATGTACACAAAATGCAGATGAGCCTGTATGTGGTTTATGCTGACTTTGTTTCGCTCTTGCCGCATTACTATGGGTCCACAACAAGCAAGAACAAAAAACAACCTTTTTACCACCTTCAGATCTGTTCTTATGGTTTTTATTGTTGTTAGGTCTGATGGGGGCACATTTTACAACACATGAGATTTACAGAGACTCCGATGCAGCTAGTAAGATTGTAGAGCAGATGAAACAACTTCGCAATCAGTTATCCAATGACTGAACCTTTAGGACATTGTTATGACTCCTGATGACCAAGAAACGTTTATGAATCATCTACACACTGTTGGATTTGTGGCTATAGAGCTAAACAACCTAACAGTAAAGACGTTGACAGTAAGAGTCCCATCAACATTTCTGGAAAGTTCTGAGGGGAACGCGCACAACAATTGTAATCTTCATCTTAAGGTTGACCAAAAAATGGAAACTGCCTATCTTCTTTCATAACTTACGAGGATACAATTCTAATTTTAATCATGCAAGCAGTAACTTCTGAAATATTAGAGGGTACCTGCATTGCACAGTCTTCAGAAATGTACATGACTTTTACTCTTGTATTGTTTATCCATATTATGACTCTGCCCCACATCTGATGGCAAGTTTGGATTTAGTTTGCAGGATCTCTACCCAAGACTTTCCAATCACTAAACATACTTGTGACCCATCTTTAGTACGTAAAGGTGTTTATTCCATATGAATACATGAACTCGTGGGACAGGTTTGATGAAGACTCGCTTCCTCCTTAAAGGCGCTTTCTTTCTAGTCTTTTGTGGCCATGACATACTTACTTTGAATATGAATACTCGCTCAAAGGCTCGGGACTGAATACCACTGTCGAACAATGGGCGACTATCACGATCAGTATAATCTAAGGGCTGACGTGTGTTTATTGGCAGGGTCGTCTTTTACGAATTACAGATCTACATGCATGAAACTTTACAGCTTAGACTCATCACATTACATCTCTGCCCAGGCCTTTCTTGGGATGCAGTCTCTAAAGTCTACAACATTCAGATTGACTTAATATCTGATATACCCACACTGAAGATGATGAAGATGGGCTGTGGGGAGGTATTACCATGGCATCACATCTTACTGCAAAGCCAACAACAATTTATTTGGACGGACTATGTCCCCACCAAAAATCTACTAGTAGTGTAACTTAGACGCCAACCATCTGTTATGGATGGGCCATGAGTCAAACCGCTTTCACTTGAGAAAACTTTACAATGAATAAAAGGTACTCATAATGTTAAATACTGTGTTTGGTATGTTGTCACAGCTTCCGCCTGATCATCCAAAAGGGTAATCTTGGGAAGTAGTCTTAGAATATCCCCTAAAGACTTACACGATCTCCACAACGATTACCTCCTAGCCCAGAAGATTAAAGATTGAGTCCTATTGAACCTCCTAAACTTGTGCAGAATCTTAGACATTAAAAAACTAAAATATGTGTGCCATTACAGATCCTACAGTTTTACTTAAAAACGCGACTGAAACTAAGAGCTGTTCACAGAATAATTATCTGTGATCAAGAGCCCTTTATGAGGCCATTACATCAGAAGATTACTGATCTTAGAACCCAAGCCACTGTATGCTTGAAAAAGACTTCTTTAAACTGTTGAACAACAGCTGTGTTGGCCAAACCAATGGAATATCCACACAAACGGAAAGAGTTAAATTAGTTTCAAAAAGAAAACCAAGCAATTAGGTTGGCCTCCTAAACTATCAAGACTTTAGAAGATTAACGGACAACCTTGGTTGAATTATGATGAAGAAAAAGAATGTTATGTTGACAAGCCGGTGTTTTTCGGCTTTACTTGTATTTGATTTGTCGGAACGTTTTTGATGTTTTGAATTTCTTGTACGACTACCTTTAAACCACGGTACCCTGAAGCAAGAGTCCTTTACACAGAACACTGACTCTTTTTTTCTAGACGTCCCCACAGAGACTTTTACAAAGACTTAGAAAACAGCAAGTAGCTAAAGGAGCTGATGGGTGGTACGACACATGCGGACTATCCGAATGACAGTCCTTTACATTTCAAACTGCGAACAAGTACGGGATTGGAAATGATGAAGGATGAACTAATGGGACTGTGATAAAAGAAAGAGTGTTGGGTTTAGCGGTCGAAGATGTTACAGCGTTGCTAGCAGACTTCTGTAAATGAAGATGGCTAAGGGCATAAGTACAGAAGTGTAAAAAAAAATATACTCACGACAAATACATGCTAGCTCTTTTTAAATCAAAGTTATTTAGCACACAAATGTTAAATCTGCGCTCTATCTTCATCAAGTAAACACAATGCTGTTAACAAGAAAATCCTAGAGTTACAAATAACAATAGAACTTACGTCAATCCTGAGTTTTCATATGCTGTAGGGCATTGAGAACTTAAAAAGATGAACTTGACTGACTTGGCTTACACTTAACTTAAGAACTTAACTAGTAATTAACTTAAGACCTAACTAGTATTACTTAAGAACTATAACTCAGCACTTAGTAAGTAATAACTAGTACTTACTTAAGAGCTTAACAAGGAACTTAATTAATTTTATAAATTTACTTGCCACTTAACTTAAAAAGTTTCTTTCTATTACTAAATTAAAACTTGTACTTATCTAGTTCTTAAATTGTACTGATCTAGTTCTTAACTTGTACTTATTAGGTTCTTAATTGATACTTTAATCTAGTCATTAAAAAAAAATATTCCATAGAAATGGGTTCTACAGCAGGAGGTTGTACTTTTTTGCAGAAGCTGGTTCTTCTTCTTTTACTGTGGGGGCTTGTATGACTTTTGTTTGATAGGTATGGTGTTAGGATTTGTATGCTAAAAAACCAACCAGCAACAACAGCAGCTCCCAATACATATGATACATCTTATCGTTTGATTGTGTTGTGTTAATTGTGTTGTTGTTACTTGTGATGTTGTTGGTGGCGGCGAATGCCGGTATTACTATCTCAACAATTTGTGTTGTGCTGATTGGTTTGCTTTTACTCAGTTCTGTGCCAGTCAACTTGTCTATTGGCCGGGCCGGCAAACACGCCTGGATTTTAGTCTTAGTAACATTACCTCACCTGTGGTACATTCACTTGTGGGATGCTCTGTGGCGCATTCTCTTGTGGTAAATTCTGCTCATGCGGATGTTCTGACGGCCGTCCTTCTCGCTCTATTTTTTTTTCTTGAGATTAAATTTAATATCAGGAATGAGAGTTTATAACTTACGCCAATGACATGGACAAATAAAGCACAAGACAAGACACGATGCATTTCAACCACTTGGGTCTTCTTCAGGCGACAAATTAAATCACATTAAACATGTGGGACAGTACAACTACGAAAAACAAAAAACGGGGAATGAAAATGACTTATCCCCGTAATTCTCCATGAAGCGGAAATGACATCGAGAGCCAGGGGGATTATGGGAGAGGAAACAGAGGGGGGGGGGGGGGGGGGGGGTTTTGCGTCAGGGGTGTAGGATTGCCTCTTCTTTGGGACACTTGGAACTACGCCTAATCAACACATTCACACGGCCCCAACACCTGAACTGTACTAAAAGGTATATCGATGATGAGACTGGCGGCCACATCTTTGCCTAAACAAGACCTCCTCAACTGCCTCAACTTTGCCCAGACTTCCATCATTACGACTTACCTACACCATTTCGCAGGTCTGTTCAACTTCCTAGACATTCACATCTCCTAGAGAGGCTTACTTCAAAACCTCCATTTTCTACACCCACGACAGAACCACTGCTATACCTAGACTACTTCATCATCCCACAACACACACTCTAAAGTCAGCATCCATACTCACAATTTCTCCGTCTCCGCAGACTCTGCTCCAGCGAGGAAGGGACTTTCACTACACAAGCAGCCAAATGTCACAATTTACTTCCCAACGCGGATACCCCTGGTTACATCATCCATTGCAGCACTCCGCCGCACCCGCACCATAGCCTGTACCAGAACATATGCTCTGGACACCCAGCATCCAAACCAAGACAGACAGACCCACACCTACCCCCTCTCCCAAACCCCACCCTCCCCATCGTAGACCCCAAAATCCAATTGGCACTTTATAAAACCACAAACCCCCCCTTTCCCAAACCCAAAACCCCATGATCACATTCAAACGTGAAAAAACCTCAAAGACCTCCTCGTGCGACCATTTTAAACAGAACCACAGTACACCCCAGGTACCCCCCTTCCAAACCCAACTGCAAAATCTGCCCCCTCACCAAACCAGACCCCTTTTTTTCGGGCCCCCCAAAAAACCCTTCCCAGAAAACGCACTTTTCAGTCAGGCCCAACATTTATATCCTCCACTGCCAGTGGGGAAAGACACATGGGGAAACGCCGACACTTGAAACCGATGTTTAAAACACGGGCTGTACCCCCCACCACCGCCCCCAAACCTCGCCCACACCAACCACCCCCAAACCAAAAACATGACCATGCAAAGTTAGGCACTCGGCAGCACAGAGTGACGTTTTGAACGCACAACTCAAAACCCCCTTTCCACCGGGGCACACACCCCCAACAAAAAAATTTCCCAAAACAAAAAAACCCCCTCCCCCCCCAACTTCAAACCCCCCCCAAAAACCACACAACACACACACTACAAACCACACAACACCCCACCACCCCTCTTCCACCCTTTTTTTTAATATTGGAACCCTCCCTTCTAATTAATTTTTTTTCCCCCCCCCCCCCCCCCCCCCCCCCCCCCCCCCCCCCCCCCCCCCCCCAACACCCACCAACACAAAAAATTTTTTTCCAATAAAAAACAAAAAACCCTCCATATAAAACCCCACACCCCCTGGCAACCCCCCCCCCCCCCCCCCCCCCCCCCCCCCCCCCCCCCCCCCCCCCTTTTCCCCTTCGGGCCCTTTTTCCCCCAAAGGGAAAATTTAGGGAAAGGGGTTTTTTTCACCCCCCTTTTTTTTTTTTTTCGTATTTTTGTACTGTCCCACATGTTAAAGTGATTTTTTTTTTTCCCCTGGGGGAAAGACCCAAGTGGGGTTTAAAGCATCTTCTTGTCTTTTGCTTTATTTTTCAAAGCATTGGGGGTAATTCAAAACCTTTTTGATCTTGCTTCGTTCGCCCCCCTTCAGTACCCATTTTTAAAAAAATTTAATATGACAAAAATTTAAAAGATTAAAAGAATTTAACCCTATGAAGGCTAACATGTCCCAAATCTGAATACATGTCACTGCAAAATTTCTGGACTTTTTTAAAACCGGATTTGTGAAAATCATATTTTTAAACTTCTTCTGACAGGGCCCCTTACTTTCTAAACTTTAAAAAATAGTAAAAAGTTGACCCGAAAAACCCTTTTTGACCCCTAACTGGCTTCACCTAGCGTAGTACTTTCAACGCGAAGTAGACAGTTGCGAATCTGTTGACATTTAGTTCAGGCCTAAATTGTTTTTGTTTTTTTTACGCGTAGAGGTAAATTTTCTTTATGGCAGTGGTCTGCTGGTAGCCGGGGGTAGTCTCTTGCCCCCACCTTTAAAAAGTTGTCACAATCCATTTTAAAAGCAAAAAAAAAATAATCTTTTAAAACCATGAGTTTAACCCTTGGTTAATTAGCGTGCCTTCGTTGGTGTTAAGTTTATTCAACCTTGCAAAAAAGTTTGGTTTTTGGGAAAAAAAAAGCCCAACCGGGGAAAAAAGAAGATTTCCCAAAATAGTTTCAAACTTTTTTTAGCTTTACAACAAAAGATTATTGATTAAAAAAACACTAGCAGTCTTTTGTATTATATTATTTTAAAATTTTTTTTTTTTAATAAAAAGATGAGTAAAAAAAGATTACAATACGATTACCATTCGCTGTAATTAGCGGCTTAGTATAGGCTTTTGTGGTTTGCAAAAAAATGGTTTAAAAAAAAGGCCCCCCGCCCGGAAGGTTTGACTTGGGATGTTTTTAAGGGTTTTAGTTGTAATTTCTGCAGGGATTGCCTCAAAAAATTTTTGTTACACAGGGGGGTTACCCAGAAAAATTTATACAAGAAGATTAATCTAGAAAAAATTTATTTTTTAAAAAGAGGTCTGGGTTGGGGTTTATGGTAGGAGGGCTATTTTTAATTTTTGCCTTCTCGGAAACAATTATATGTTTTGTAAATTGGGTCTATGAAAAGTGGAACGCCCAAAAAAGGCAATGGAAGTTTTGCTAAAACAAGAGACGCTATGAGAAAAGGCGAATTGCTCATTAGACTTTATTAATAAAAAAGTTAAGAGAACAGGGACATGCAGAGCACACATTTACAGACGTTGATGACGCATATGAATGAGTAATTCCTTAGTGAGAGGAAAGAAGTTTTCTAACATCGCCACCGCCAGAAACGGTCTGACTTTATGAACATCTGAGGAATCAGAAGACTGCGGATAGTTTTTATTGCAGTTGGCATGACCTCAGTCTTATCTTGTTGCTACTTTCGTGTGTAAAATAAAATGCATTTAAAATATGGAACCATACGAATAGTAAAAATATATTATTCTCATAAGGTTATTCGGAAAGGGAAAGACTGCATGAAAAACTGAGTAAAGCTGCTAGAGTGTCTGAATCAGATGCGAAAGACGGCTTTCAAAACAGGCAATTTGGCAAATATAATCTGCCTGCCCAATAAAGAATAATAAGACCTAGATTTGTTAAATCTAGTTCCAATGACACCACCAGATGGACTTGCTGTATCTTCCAATGACAAAGTTAGAAGAAAAAAGGTTTGAAGTATGCTCTGACAGTAGTTGACATGGCTTCAAGATACAAAGCACTCTGAACCTTTACAGATAAAAGCTCCAACTGCTGTGGCTGTGGCTTACAACAAATATACATGCGCGGGGACCATTAAGTATCCTAGGATGATTCAGTTGATGATTGGAAAAGAGTTTAAAGGCTCTGTAAACAGCTGTTTTTAAAACATTCAAGGTTACAGTTAAGAGAGGGATCCAGGCAACCATCGATCACAGGGCCCTGTAGAAAACTTTAATAAGAATTAGCT
This sequence comes from Conus ventricosus, assembly GCA_018398815.1. Lineage (NCBI taxonomy): Eukaryota > Metazoa > Mollusca > Gastropoda > Neogastropoda > Conidae > Conus > Conus ventricosus. The sequence continues at coordinate 8,128 of JAFLJL010000727.1, read as the reverse complement.
GACCGCCAGTTTACCTATCACTATCACAGAAGAAATTATTGACACTACGAAGTACAGAGCACGTCAACCACGAATGGGTTAGGAGATTGCCGCAGTCTTAGCGCCATGAACAATGAAGAATTTAAAGCACCAGGCCTTAAACAGTAAACGCAATCAAATTAAAAAATTTAAGCATTACTGAAGATGTGGAAGGGGCTCAAAAAAACTCTTGCGTTTTGGACTAAAACGTAAGATTCTTGTATGCTCCTGGAGGAGGCAGAGGGGCGATGTTTAGAATTACGAGCCACAGATCCTATATGGAGCTAGATGTTATGAAGTGAACGAATCATGAAACAAAACCCTCCGTGTGTTATTTAAAGAGAGACTCTCTCTCTTCTAAAAAGCCTGCCCCCTAAAGATCTTTGTTCGTGAAGAGCTGCAGGTTGTCCGCCACAACACAGTGAGTATAACAACAAAAAAGTTATTTATTTTTGGCTAAACTTATTTTTTGCTAAACTTATTTTTTTGGTCTATTTTGGGTTTAACAGTCATGTGTTTGTTTTTAATGTTCTGTTTTAATTGGCATCAGTGTTACTGTCGTGAAGTAAAAGTCTTTCTCCACTCTTTTTTGAAGTTCATTTTTTGTCGTCTGTAATCTCACGTCAGCCATAAGCTTCTGAAATTCTTCGTCTGTAATGTTTTAATCCTGTAATGCTGTGCTTATTCTTAATCTCAATGAACAAAGTTTTGCTGATGCTAGGGCTACAATGGCAGTGTGCTTTTGTATTTAGGAGTTAATTTTTTTTACACCGCATTACAAATCTTAGCCATGGCGCTAACTCAAAAACCTAACCGAGACTCCCAATGCTAACGAGGCTGGCGCTCCAAACCCCAGTGGCTAAAAGAGGCAACACTAGACCAGCACTTACGTAGTAGAGTGAGGAGCCCAGTGTTACCTTCCCCCACCACCACTATTTTATTTAAGACTTTCGCATATTTTCATTCTGTACACCCTATACTTATCAATGTAGCTTTTATGTCCTTTTGAAGTTCGGTTATTGCTCTAACTAAACTGTTGAACTTCCATTTTTTAAATAAGATTATTTTTGTAAATTAATCTTGTACATATCTTCTTCTTACTAATTCTTCTGGCAGCACTTCATTAACAGAGGTAAAACGCAATAAAATCAACATACTTAATTGAAAATAAAGTCGAGTGCTGTAGTTTGTCCTTTGTCAAACCATCACAGTAACCTTGTCAGATGATAAAGGGTTTGTTTTTTCTCTCCGTTTTTAGTAATTGCACTACGAGCTTAAGAGGGGCATCCAAAGTTTCTAGGACTTTATTTGTACACTCTGAGTAACGTAGGTTCTGGCAAACTAGGATCCCCCTCCCTCGGAGTAAAATAAGCGAAAAAAATCATCATCATTTGCTAGGTAGTGCAGTAGCGTTGGGGTAAATTCTAAGCAAACGGTTCATCATCCCCCCCTTCAGCTAAGGACTTCTTTCTCTGTAGATATCTTCAGATCCTGCCTTGTTATTTCATCTGTTTTTTCTGTTGTGTTCCGGAACCTAGGCTAACAAGATGGGTCCTGCATTTAAGGCTTTTCTAAAATGGTTTTCTTATTCAAAGTATACCTTGGGGCTTCGTAGTTTCAAACTTTAAATTCCAGTCAATTTCAGGACGCAACGCCCAAGCATTCTCTCTTTTATGAAGGTTGTATTTCATATTGCCAAAATCGTTTGCCCTTAAATTTCTTATCTCTTCTAGGTAGGATATTGCTGTCGTTTTTTGTCTTCAATTTCTGTTCGTTTGTAAACCCGTCATCTGCTGTGTATCAAATCTATAACATTTTGGCCTACTTCGCACCCACGGTTGTGTCTGCTAGGTCTTTTAGCTCTACGCAGTGCATTTAGGAGATAGCTGCGCTTTTGATTCTGGCCCCGAGGACATTCTTTTTAATATTAAAATATAATAAACAAAGTATTGAACTGGAGGGGTCAGTCCTTAAGCACTGTTAGCGTGCTGCGATTTTTCTAACTGCTCTTTTATTTTTTTTAGCTAGTCTTTGTCCTTTATTATATAATTTTCCCTTAACCATTCTTCAAACTATCTTTGTCCTTAGTGTAAAAGTAATACAACCGATTTTAACTGCGATCGAACGTCTTTTAAGACAGCCATTGTATTTTGAGTTAAAGAACCACACAGAAACTAAGGCGTGGCGGCCACTAAAGGCTAGCTTTGACAGAGCTTTTCTTTTTTTAACATGTCTCGTTCAGCTGACAGTCATCAATAATAAAAACAGGTGTTTCAGTTCCCTCAAATAGATCTATTAGTAATGTTTCTAAACAGCGCTCAGTTTGTCGCTCGGTCAACTAAATATATATTCTCGTCTGTCCAAATAAATTCCTTTCTTTGTAAAGGCTTGTTGTGCTTAATGGTTGTGCTGATATAAACAATCAGCTCGTAATGAAACCTGTATATTGTTTGTAATAAATCAAGTACGAAGACAGTTTTCCCACACCCTGTAATCCGCAGATAGAGAACCAGTGCGGATCTTTTGACAGACATTCAAAATATCCATCTGTTTTAATACGGTCATTTCTTCTGCATTTTAATCAGCCAAGTTCTTTAGCCTGTTTTCTTCAATTTTTACTGAGCATCACAAACCATAAAAAACATGCCATTTGTAATTTTGGCGTTTCCGTTTGCATTCTTGTGAATATTATTTATTACCATCTTGCCCTACTTTCTCCCCTTCCAAACAATCTGTTGTCAAATGTAGATCTAAAATCCAACCACAGCCATATTTAGTTATTAAGTAGTCTTCGAGTCTTACATCATAAAGGCGAAGTTTTTTACATACACGATCCTTAGCTCACCTCCAGCGAACAATTTCTTATTTCATCAAAGTGTTGTTGAGGTTAAACGTCCGCGACCGATACAAACTGATCCAGACTTGCCATTTATTGCACAGTCAACCTTCTCAATTTTTGGATTATAAAACGCTTCTGATTCTCTATGAAAAGGAGTTGTTCCTTCAGTAAACAAGAACAAAATTCCTTTTTAAAGACTTCAGAGACGGGATTTATGTATGTTCCAAAGAGTGTCTCGTTTTGTTTCTATTTTCTGTAGTGGGAGTGTATAACTCTTTCATAATAAATAACTTTTATTTTTATACTGGGTTAAGATTGTTCTGGCCAGTTCGGGTTAGTAAAAACATCAAACTCAAGAGAAATGTCGTGACTGTGTATTTAGCTAAAGGGTCTTCAGAGAACAACAGAATCGCTAGGATTAAATGTCATTCTTATGTAAGTTTTTCTTTTAGGGTTTGGGTAATTTGGCATATGCGTCTTTAAAGTTCAAAATCTAGAGGATGCAGAATCTGTTCCCAAAATGCTTCTGCTACTGCCTCATCTTTAACATCGTCCTTTGCATCCTCCGCTTTAAAGCCTGTGCTTGAGACCGTTTTTGGGGGTTGTATTCCCGATAACTTTCTCTTTTCTTCTTTTTAGGTAGCCTTTGTCAGAATGAGGCAAAATGTCTGCCTCGCTTAGTACAAAACTTCTCTGCCCTCCAGTTTGATTTCCATATGTTTTAACGATGGCCTGCCCAAATTTTGCAACAACAGTAGCATTGGGGCCTGTTCGATTTAATCCCTATTTTGAATGATAGTTTAGCATTTCCCGGGCATTATAACATCGCAGCGCCAAAATCAGGGAACTTAACATTAAAATTAGAATAGAGTTTGTTTCTTTACCGAAATGACATTGACAAACAAAGCAATGACAAGAACGATGATTAGTCAACCATTTGGGTTCTTCAGGCGAAAAATAATCCATTTAACATTTGGGCAGTACAAACAAGAACGAAAAAAAAAAAAAAAAACGAAAAATGATCATCTGTTGTTGTCCATGTGGGGGGAGAATAGGGGTTTAGGCGGAAATACATGGGGTATGAGAGAATGGAGGGGGGGGGGCGTGGGGGGAGTGTGTGTGTGTGATTATGATGGGTTGGTTTTAAAGTTTTTGGAGGGTGTTGATATCTTTGTGATGGTTGTGGTAATGGTGGATTGATAATAAAGGTAAGGGGAAAAGGGGGGGGGGGGGGGGGGAACTGGGGGGAAAAAAAAAAAGGTTGGGTGAATAAAATAAATGATTTCTTTTGGGTGATGAAGAGGTAGTGGAGTTATGCGTGGGTAGTTGAAAGGTGTGGGGTATGTTAGGGAGGGAAGGGATGAAGATAAAATGGGTGATAAGGTATGATCGGAGGGGGGGGGGGGGGGAATGGGAAAAAAAAAGGGGGGGGGGAGGATGGGGGGGGAGGAGGGTAATGTGTTTGTGGGGGGGGGGGGGAGGGAAGGGGGGGCAAGAGAAGGAGAGCTCATATTCTCATCATCCACTATGGAGTGGGAGGTGGGGTTGGAGGTTCATATAAATGGTGTTGTTTAAAAAGTGAACAATGCTGTGGGATGATGTTCTTGCAACAGTGGAATAATGTGTTGGCATCAATATGCTGATGTTTGTTGAGAGAAGATAGCAGTGATCAATGAAAAACAGGGATCATGTTTGCACACACACACACACACACACACACACACACACACACACACACACAACACACACACACACACACACACACACACAACACACACACACACACACACACACACACCAAAAGGGGGGGGGATGGGGGACCACATATAAACATTGTTCTGGGTGAGTTAAGATCATGTGATCATAGTGAAACTAACTGTGGAGCGTTTTCACACACATATTTACTCACACATACACTCATTCACACCACACACACACACACACACACACCCCACACACACACACACACACACACACACACACACACACACACACACACCTTTAAAAAAATATATTATCATCAATCAGTCACTGATAGGTAAATGATCATATGAAGTCAACGAAGAAGAAGACCACCATTGTGATACTGAAAACTGGGCACATCCAGACTGTGAAAATCACATCCTGCAATACTCCACCCTGGTGGTCTTTAATTTATCCATGCAGCCCCAATGACGGTGGAACAGTCCCAACAACACCAAAAGAACAATCCTGGCCTGCCAACACACTGAAAGAGTGCAAAACTTTATTGACCACTGGAGAGCCCTTTACCATACAGAAGCACTTGCCAGTACCTCCACCATTCTTGCCTAAGGGAAGGAGAAGAATCTCTTCCTACACAACCATTGACTTCATATGATCATCACCTATCAGTGACTGTTGATGATAATAATTTTTTTTAAAAAAATTTTATTTTAAGTGTGTGTGTTTTGTGTGTGTGTGGGTGTGTGTGTGTGTGTGTGTGTGTGTGTGTGTGTGTGTGGGTGTGTGTGTGTTGTGAATGAGTGTATGTGTGAGTAAATATGTGTGTGAAAACTCTCCACAGTTAGTCTCACTATGATCACATGACCTTAACTCACCCAGAACAATGTTTATATGTGGTCCCCCATCCCCCCCCCCTTTTTTGTGTGTGTGTGTGTGTGTGGTGTTGTGTGTGTGTGTGTGGTGTGTGGTTTTGTGTGTGTGTGTGTGGTGTGTGTGTGTGTGTGTTGTGTGTGGGGTGTGCAACACATGATACCCCGTTTTTCATTGATCACGCTATCTTCTCTCAACAAAATCAGCATATTGATGCCAACACATTATTTCACCTGTTGCAATGAACATCATCCCACAGCATTGTTCACTTTTTTTTTTAAAAAAACACCATTTATATGAACCCCCCACCCCCACCTCCCACCCCATAGTGGATGATGAGATATGAGCTCCCTTCTCTGCCCCCCCTTCCCCCCCCCCCCCCCCCCCCACAAACACATTACCCTCCTCCCCCCCGTTCCCCCCCCTTTTTTTCCCACCTCAACCCCCCCCCCCCCCCCCCCCGATCATACCTTATCACCCATTTACTCCATCCCCTTCCCTCCCTAACATTACCTACAAAACCTTCTCAACTACCCACGCATAACTACCACTACCTCTTTCATCACCCAACGAAATCATTTATTTTATTCACCAAACCTTTTTTTTTTCCCCTCAGTTTTTCCCCCCCCCCCCCTTTTCCCCTTACCTTTATTATCAATCCACCATTACCACAACCACACAAAGATATCACACCATCCAATAAACTAGACACACAACCCTATCATATCACAAAACACACCTCCCCTACGCAACGCCCCCCCCCCCCCTTCCTTTTCCTCTCCATAATCCCCATGTCATTTTTCCCCCTACCGGCTATTCTCCCACCCCATGGACAACAACAGATGATCATTTTTCGTTCTTTTTTTTTCGTTTTTCGTTTTTTTGTTTGTACTGTCCCAAATGTTAAATGTGATTTATTTTTTCGCCTGAAGAAGACCCAAGTGGGTTTAAATGCCCTCGTGTCTTGTCATGTGCTTTGTTTGTCAATGTCATTGGCGGTAAGAAACGAACTCTATTTTAAATTTTTACTTCGTTCCCCGCCATCAGTCACTCCATTTTAAAAATTTAACTTTTAAAACTTTCCGGCTGAATGTTGAGGGGTATTTTACCAATTAAGTCTGCCTTTATACCTTTTACGTGGGTTCCTTCTTTTTCGTAGGGTCAGGTCACAACCGTATGGTTCATTTTTTTAAAAAAAAAAAAAATTTAAAAATAAAAATATGGTGAAGTTTTTGAGCAATTGATCCTTTTGAAGAAGAAGATGAAAACGGTCCCTCATTGAAAGAAGAACTTGGGGGAGCGCGCACCCCGGGGAGTGGATTAAGCCAAATACTTTTGCAGATAAAATTTGAATCTTTATATAGCCAATGGGGCGAGAGCACCCGGGAGGTTGGGTTTTGATTTTTAAACAGATAAAAAATAATCATTGTAGTAGAACCGAAAAGGAAAGGTGTGGGGTTCTGAAAAACCCAGACCCACCCTTTTTTAAGCAGGGGACAATTCTTAGGATTCCCTGCTTTTGCCCAAAAGGGAAATTTAACTTTTTGACTTTTTGGCCTGGGGTGTTGCTTTTAAAAAAAGGGGAAAGAGTTGCCAACACATCTAAAATTAAAAAACATACCTCTTCAAAAATTAAAAATCGCGCGATGAACTAATGATAAATTTTGAAACAATTTTTATTGGGAGACCAGTTAAAAAAAATTTAATGATTCCCCTTGCCTATGCGTGAAACCCCTGGGCTTAATGCTGCTTCAGACAAAAAGGGGCGAACTACAAACAATTTTGCAAAATTTTGGGGAGTAGAGAGGGAGAATAGAAAAAGAAAAAAAAAATGGCTGATGCAGCGATAACAAATTTGGGTCAAAGAAAAGGCTTTTAAAACGCAGAAAAAACAAGATTTTGGTTGCTAAGGAAAGCCCGGTTAGAAGTGCGTTACAACAGAGCGCCGCTAGCATCACAAACAAGCAGAATTTTAAAAAAACTTAAAAGAATACTTTATGAAAATACTACCTAGCAGAAGAATAAGGACTCTGTTCAGGGGAAAAGGGATTACAAAGTTAGATATTAAAAGCCGTTGGGTTTGCTTCTCTACACTCGTTTTGCTTTAACCACGGCCCAAAAAGGGCCCCGTACGCCCCCAAAAACCCCAGCCTGGGAAAAGTTGGTTAGAAAACATTAAATCACTAGCAATTATTAAAGGTTAGCAGCCAAAGGCTTTATGCCTGCCTGGCATAAGGGGTGTTGTTTTGGGTTTTTTCTACATAGGGAAGGTGGTGGTTATTGGCCGACCCTCTGTGGGTTTGGGGTGTTTTGTCTGGAAATTTTTTTTTTGAAATAAAGTATGGGCTAATCCGTAAAAATTAAAAAACAAAAGGGTGTCTTTTTTTTAGTGGACTTCAGTGTGAGTTTCATTAAAGGTGGGGTGCTTTCTGGGTGCTTTTTGACTGTGGGGCGCTTAATGGGTCGCTTTTCAGGGGTGGGTGTTTTTTAAAATGGTGGGCGGGCCTTTGTTTTAAACCTTGATTTTGCCCTAAGTTTTGGGCGTCTCCCGCTATTAGGATTCATTGTTATAATTCGTATCTGCCAAACTGTGCCTAAGGGCGAGGGTAGCATGATAAAACCCTGGCCCACAACAAGTAACTTTGACTAGATGTGCAAGAACGCTGATACCTTTGTATGCGGCGGCAAATCAACCAG
>JAFLJL010000726.1:77500-81229 GCA_018398815.1 Conus ventricosus | reverse complement strand
GAGAGACACAGACAGACAGACAGACAGACAGAGACAGACAGAGAGAGAGAGAGAGAGACAGACAGAGAGACAGACAGACAGAGAGAGAGAGACAGAGAGAGAGAGAAAGAGAGAGAGAGAGAGAGAGAGAGAGAGAGAGAGAGAGAGAGAGAGAGAGAGAGAGAGAGAGAGAGAGCAACCTTATGTTCATCCGAAGATCCCAAACAGGTGAAAAGTTCACAGTGGGGAAGAAACGGGCGCAGAAAACGTGTTTGGGAACTGTGAACGGAACAAGTGTGGGTCCACGGAGCCCCCTTGTTGTCTCCCAAGTCTGACACTGATTCATAACATTAAGCCTGGTTTGTAAACACAGGCCATGAAAGACCATGACGATACATGCCCACCTCCATCCCCTCCACTTCTTCACACCCTCCTCCCTCACTTCCCCTTCCATTACCCCGTTTCGTCCTCCGCTCCACAACAATCACCCCCCCCCCCCCCCCCCAACCCCCACCCCCAACTTCAATGACAGAAAGTTCTGGGTTTGACTGGAAAACCGGCAATAAGAGGAGAGGTCTAAACTGTACATTCACTAGACACAAATCACAATGGAAATCTGCATGTAAAGAAGATGAAATTTTGTTACATAACGAGTTATAAGCGAGAAACCTTTCTGTAATTATCCGAAGAGCTCGCTCGCATGCGCTCGCGGTCGAGAGATGATAACTGTAATAAATCAGTTAATATATCTTTTTATCCAGTAAAATGGTATTACAATTACTTTTCGTTGGGAGTCATCTCATTGTGGAATTTAGACGAGGGTGAAAGTCGATTAGTCTGGAAGGCGAGGAGAATGGGTGGGGGTGGGGGTGGGGGTGGGGGCAGCCCGCTACATGGAAGATTCAGTTCAACTGAACCTTTCTTAACATCTAACAGAAGACTGTACCATTATATGCAAAGCACTAGATGACGCTTTCAGGGAAAACAAATTGTTGATGAATTCAAATATCCAACATTATCATGACTGTGTTACACTTACAACTGGAAGTAATTAGAACGCCCAAAGCAATAACCTTGCTTCTGTCTGGAGATTAGAAGTTTAATGTATAGAATGCACTTAGATTCTCTTCAACGAGATCCAGTTTGAAAACAAAATACATGTGCGTGTGGAGAAACACCCTGTGTAGGTCACTGACTACACCATTGTCCAAGAGCCAAGGATCGTTCGCCAGTGTGGCGTTTATCTTCCATCTGTTCACCTGATGGATCCACCCTGATGTCTCTCCCTTCCCCCAATCCCCCCTTCAAGCTTTACCAGTGTATTCAATGACAGCTTTGAATTATTTTCGTCTTCCATTAGGTCATTCGTTCTCTTAGATACACTGGCTCCATTCTCAGAGTGTTGCGCCCGCGCGCGCGGGCACACACACACACACACACACACACACACACACACACACACACACACACACACACACACACACACACGCACGCGCGACCACACACACTCTAACATATACAGAACATACTCATGTATATATAAAACACTCGCATGTACATATAGATACACAATCTGTTTGCATTCATTGTTATCGACAGATTTCCATATAAAGCGTTGTCTAAGTATTCATCCTGAAAATTCACAACTGCAACCACCTTTTCAGGTCATTCCATTAAATCGTCTGACATTACTTGACTTGAAAAGACATTTATCTGAACGACGATGACGATGATGATAATAACAGCAACAACAAGATCAACAACAACAACAACAACAACAACAACAACAACACACACACACACACACACACACACACACACACACACACACACACACACACACACACACACACACACTAAAACGAACACTACCACACGCGCACATTCACGCACGCATGCACAGTCATACGCACAAACAGAGAGACAGAGAGAGAGAGAGAGAGAACTACGAACGGTACGAGACTTGCCTGCTCCGGTCGCACACGAAAACAGCTGACGTCGAAAACACATGACGTAATCCGTGGTGAACGTGACGTCATAGACAACCGCGAACCGTTAATCCCAAAGAAAGGGACATCCTCGTCGCACAAGCGGATGGTAGCCAATGTCACACGATAGAATCACAGAAAACATTATCCAGTGACATGTCTTCACCATGTAACCGCCGTCTCAAAACTAAGGTCTTGTGAATCCATTCCATGCTTTGGAGATAAGCGTATAATCTGATTTACAATGAAGTTAAATATGTCGTTAAGTTATGCTTGGTCATTAAATACAAAAGCTAACCAGTACTTTTTGCACTTATGATAAGAGCCAAACTGTTGTCGTAGCGCGACACGCATGGTGATGTTTTTCATGCAGTTAATAACTAGGTCCCTTTGCACACAAGACTTCTTCGGCACACACAAATTACCTCCCGTTGTGTCAAAACCACTTCCTTCCCTGTGGCACACACACACACACACACACACACTGTCCGCAGTTATCTTCTCTTGCAGACCTTAACTCCTCCGTTGCCCGGCGCACAGTAATCTCCTGTTTGCACGTAACACAATACGTTGTCTTCCTTCGCGCGTAGTTGTGTTCTTTTGCGCAGAATTCACATACCCTGAAGTATGGAGTAAGAATTTTGAAAAAAAAAAGAAAAAAAAAAGGGGGGGGGGGGGCGTGGGTGGGAAGGAAACAAAATTATCACACACGGGCGCGCGCACGCACTATCACATACACATACACACATTAAGCCTGGAGAGAGAGAGGAAGAGAGAGAGAGAGAGAGAGAGAGAGAGAAAGAGAGAGAGAAGAGAAGAGAGGGGCGGGGGGGGGGGGGGGGGGGGGGGGGGGGGGGGGGGGGGGGGGGGGGGGGGGGGGGAGACAGACAGAGAGAGAAGGAGAGAGATAGAGACAGAGACAGACAGCCTGACAACAAGAGAAGAGAGAGAGAGAGAGAGAGAGAGAGAGAGAGAGAGAGAGAGATCCATCCATCAATCCACACATACATACATAGATACACAATCTATACTGACTTCCATAAAAAACGCGAAAAATTGAAAGGCTATTTTTGGGGTGAAAAGGGGTGAATAACAATATTGAACCATTGTGGCAAGTTGTTTGGGTCCAAGACTCACGTGCAGTGAAAAAATTGTGTGAGCAACACATCTTTTCCCGGCACGGGAGGGTCAACAAAAATGGCAAACTGGTTGCTGCATGTGAGGAAACGTGCACACCATGCAGAGCAAGTTAACCAGCGACAAGTAAGCAGGCATGCAGCCTTTATAAAGCCGCGCTACAAGGTTCAGATAACGACTTGCCGTCTGAGCGCTACAGAGATGCCAAGACTAAACGAGCAGAGGAACGCAATCGTGCCCTAGCCATCTGGAGGCTGGTGTGGATGCCAGGCAGGTCGCCAACATCTTTAACGTCCACATCTCAAACCATCTATAGTCTGCAGCAACCGCATGCGAGTCACTGGTACCACTGATGATCGTCCCCGGCCAGGCCGTCCTCGGTCACCACACCAAGAGAGGATCGCCATTTTGTTCGAACCCATCTGCGGGACAGGCGGACAAACAGCCGCTAACACTGCTCGACAGGTGCCTGGGAATCTCCAGCAACGAATCAGCCTCAACACTGTGCGGCGGTCTTCAGGAGAACGGGCTGGCATGTAGGCGTCCTCACAGAGGTCCGGTACTGACACCAAGACACCGGCAGGACAGGCTGCAGTGGCACAAGCCCGAATCAACTGGCGCAGGC
>JAFLJL010000726.1:67500-72500 GCA_018398815.1 Conus ventricosus | reverse complement strand
GTTTGTGCCATTTCCCGTAGTAACTTGCCCATACGTCGCTCATGCCGTGGTGCCATTTCCAGAAGTAACATGCCCCAACGTCGATCATCGTGTGCATTCCAGTAGTAACTTGACCCCATACGACGGTCGCTTCATTCCGTGTGCCATTCCAGTAGTAACATGACCCCTACGTCGCTCATTCCGTGTGCCATTCAGTAGATTAACATGACCCGCAACGTCGCGCATCCGTGTGCCATGCAGCTGAAACATGGACCCCCAACGGCGCTTCATGCCGTGTGCCATTCCAGTTGTAACATGACCTCCACGGCGTCATTCCGGGTGGCTGCCATTCTGTAGGATCATGACCCCCACGTCGCTACATCCGTGTGCCATTCCTGTAGTGTCATGCCCCCAAGTCACTCATTCCGGTGCCATTCGGTTGTGTCATGATCCCCCATCGTTAATCCATTCCGGGTTGCCATTCCAGTAGTGTCAGACTCCCAACGGCGACTCATTCAGTATTGCCTTTCACAGTAGTAACATGACCCCAAACGTCGCTCATTCGTGTGCCATTCCAGTAGTAACATGACCCCCAACGTCATCATTCCGGTGTGCCATTCCAGTAGTAACATGTCCCCAACGTCTCTCAGTTCCGGGGGTGCCCGTCCAGGAGTACTTGACCCCAACGTCACTCAAGTCCGTGTGCCATTCCAGTGTTAGTGTTTGACACCCATCGGCATCCTTTCGTGTGCCATTTCCAGTAATGTCATGACCCCAACGTCACTAATTTCCGTGTGCCATTCCTGTTGTTTACATGTCCCCCATACGTCACTCATTCGCGTGCATTCCAGTTAGTAACATGACCCATAACGGTCTACTCATTCCGTGTTGCATTCCAGTAGTATATGACCCCAACGTCACGCATTCCGGGTGCCATTCCTGTGTACAGGGACCCACGTTCGGCATCATTCCGTGTGCCATTCCTGTAGTAACTGTCCCCAAAACGTCGCTATTCCGTGTTTGTGCCTTTCAGTTGTTTCATGGTACCAACGTCGCTCATTCCGTGTGCCATGCCCGTAGTAACATGACACCCCAACGTCGCTCATTCCCCGTGTGCCAGTCAGTTGGAAAATGACCCAACGTCGCTCAATTCCTGTGTGCCATGCAGTAGTAACATGGACCCCACAACGTCGATCATTCCGTGTGCCAGTCAGTAGTACAGGACCCCAACGTCGATCATTCCGTGTGCATTCCTGTAGTACATGACCCCCTACATCGCTCCATTCTGTGTGCATGCCAGTTTAGTGTCATGACCCCAACGTCACTCATTCCGTGTGCATTCCGTAGTGTATGGACCCCAACGTCACATCATTCCGTGTGCCATTCAGTTGTGTCATGACCCCAACGTCGACTCATTTCGGTGCCATTCCAGTAGTATTCTTGACCCCCCAAACGTCGCTAATTACGTGTGCATGTCCAGTTAGTATTCATGACCCCCAACGGGCTCATTCCGGGTGTGCCATTCCAGTTGTAGTGTAAGGTCCCCCTAACGTCACTCATCCGGGTGCCATTCTGTGTAGTGCTTGACCCCCAACGTCACGCATTCCGTGTGCCATTCCGTAGTTCATGACCCCTACGTCGCTCATTCGGTGTGCCATCTCATGTTGTTTCATGACCCCCAACGTCGCTCTTCCATGTGCATTCAGTCGTAACATGACCCCCACGTCGCGCTTCCGTGGTGCCATTCCAGTAGTATTAGGACCCCAACGTTCGCGCATTCCGTGTGCCTTTCCAGTAGTGTTTGACCCCAAACGTCATCATTCCGTGTGCCTTTCCAGTTGTAGTGTCATGTCCCAACGTTCGCTCATTCCGTGTGCAATTACAGTAGTAACTTGGTCCCCCCAAACGTCAATAATTCGTGTGCCATGCCTAGTAACATGACCCCCAACGTCATCATTCCGTGTGCCATTCCTAGTAGTGGCTTGGTCACCAACGTCACTCATTAAGTGTGCACCATTCCAGTAGTAACATGACCCCAACGTCACTCATTCCGTGTGCCAATTCAGTAGTTGTCATGACCCCCATACGGTCGCTCCAATTCGTGTGCCATTCAGTAGCGAACATGACCCAGACGTCGCTCATTCCGTGTGTGTGCATTTCCAGGGTTACATGACCCAACGTCACTCATTTCCGTGTGCCATTCCAGTTTGTGTTCATGACCCCCAAAGTCGCTCATTCCGTGTGCCCATCCATTCCAGTAGTAACATGACCCCAACGTCGCTCATTCCGTGTGCCATTCAGTTGTAACATGACCCCCAACGTCCGCTCATTTCCGTGTGCCATTCAGTGAGTGTCATGACCCTCAAGTCATAATCATTCCGGTGTGCCCATTTCCAGTAGTGTCATGACCCCCAAACGTTCGCTCTTTCCGTGGCCATTCAGTTGTAACTTGACCCCAACGTCATCATTCCGTGTGCCCATTCCTGTAGTGTTCATGACCCCCAACGTCGCGCATTCCCGTGTGTGCCATTTCCAGTAGTAACATTGACCACCGTCGCTCCATTCCGTGTGCTTTCCAGTAGTAACATGACCCCCAACGTCACTCATTCCGTGTGCCATTCCAGTGGTAACCATGACCCCCAACGTCGCTACTTTCCGTGTGCCATTCAGTCGTTACATGACCCCCAACGTCGCTCATTCCGTTTGCCATTCCAGTCGTAACATGACACCAACGTCGCCTCATTCCGTGTGCCATTCGAGTAGTTAGTAGTAGTAACATGACCCCCCAACGTCGCTCATGCCGTCTGCGCGTCCACAGTCACACTGTGGTTTGTCTCCGCCCTCAGCACAAAAAGCAGCCAGCGTGCGGACACCCACCCAGTCATCAGCTCTGGTTTGTTCTCCGCCCCTCAGCAACAAAAAGCAGTCAGGGCGTGAGGACACCACCACAGTCACGCATCTGGTTTGTCTCGCCCCTCAGCACAAAAAGCAGACAGCGTGAGGACACCCTCCCACAGTCTCGCTCTGGTTTGTCCCCGCCCTCAGCAGATCAGCGTTGAGGACACCCCACAAGAGATACTGCACTGCTGCCGATTCACTTCGGCAGGAGAGTTCAGTGAGGCTGCTCCGATCAAACATATCAGGACATCGCTACTACGCCCACCTACGGACGTACCATTGGCATAGTCGTGGAAACCAACTTGTGAGCGAGAGGTCCCCCCCCCCCCCTCCCCCCCCCCCCCCCCCCTCGGAGGTGCCACCATGTCCTCAAACTATGTGTTTGTTGTGTGTGTGTGTGTGTGGTGTTGTGTGTGTGTGTGTGTGTGTGTGTGTGTGAGTGTGTATGTGTGTGTGTGTGTGTGTGTTGTCGTGTGTGTGTGGTGTGTGTGTTGTGTTGTGTGTCTGTTGTGTGGTGTGGGTGTGTGTGTGTATGTGTGGTGTGTGTGTGTGGTGTGTTGGTGTGTGTGAGTAGTGTGTGTAGTGAGTGTGTTGTTGTGTGTGTGATGTGGGAGGTGTGTTGGGTGTGTGTGTTGTGTGTGTTGTGTGTGTGTGTGTGTGTGTGTTGTGTGTGTGTGTGTGTGTGGTGTGTTATCATGGACCTGCTGAGGATGGCGTATACTCCTACGAACTCGGCAAGGCACAGCATGCAGTGACAATCCAACTGTGGTCGCTTTGAGAGCAGAGCATGAAGGGGCGGTACAGAATTGGCGACTTGTTTCCACAGCTGATCGTTGAGATTGAGGACGTTGAAGACGATGCAGTGGAGATCAGTGTAGTGTCGGCTGGGAGAGGAATAATATATCCCACAAGGTTGTTTTTTTTCTTTTTTTTCCTTGACACTGAAGGTTATATTTCCATTCATTACACATGTTAAGATACTAATAACATTTTCATACAATGTTTAACTAGTGCTGTCAAGACCATTACAAAAGTGTCATAATCAAAAGTAATAATTAGCATGTTACAATTGTTAAACTTATTACACTATTATCAATTTTTTTAAATGATAATATTAAAAAGCTGCAAGGGTATATACAATTACAATATATAAAACAAAGGCTATGAAAAAAAACAAAAAAAAAAAACAAGGGAGGGAACCAATAGCCCCCACACACACCCTGAAAGGGTGGTGCTGGTGCCGCGGGCATGGGGGGTTAGGGAAATAAATAGAAGCAAAACAAACCAAAAACAATTCATGTTCACAAGTATGCACGCTCCACATTTCTTGGCTTGTTTGTCGATCCATTTACGAGCTATAGTTTTTTTTTTTTTCTTTTTTTTTTGGTATGTGTGTCTTTACATTTTACAAGGGGTCATTGTCAACAATGAAGACTGTTTTAGGGTTTCGCATCATAGAGCAAGGTAGGGTAGGCCAATTTTTCAAAGACTTGATAAACGCATTTCTGTCTTATGTGCATACTTTTTTATATGTATCGTTGCTTAAGTCAATTTTAAACCTTAGCAATCTGGGTTTAACACTATTAATTTCTGCAAGTGTAACAAAATATTTCGCACCTACAATAAAATGAAGATTCAAATGATTGGTCTGTTTCGTGTTTTCATGGTTCCAACAAAACCAGCTCAACATTAAATAAAGACAATCAGTACCTCTATTTTCACGTACGTTGTTTTCATTGTAGGTTTTATCTAATGTCTTTCCAGATTTCTTTGTGAAGTAGTGCAGGACCACCCAATAGTGATGTATACTATCTCTCTCAATTTGACAAAACTGCATCTATCGCTATCCTCAAACCATTATGTTTTAGGTTATGATATTGGATTACAAGAATCTATGACCAAATTTTCAATTGGAAACACCTGAATTTTATTATTTTATTTTTCTCGCAATTTTCAATACGATTTCCCAATCTACTGCAGTTTGTAGCTTGAGTTTCTCTGTTCACGTAAGACTTAATATTAAGTACACATAAACTTATCGAGAGTTATTATAGTAAATTCTTTGCTCCTGTATTGACATTGTTTATAATTTTCAATAACTTACAATTTTCATTCTTGTAATT
>JAFLJL010000726.1:45000-47500 GCA_018398815.1 Conus ventricosus | reverse complement strand
AAACACACACACAACACACACACACACACACTCACACAAACACAACACAAGCAACCCCTCGCCGCCCTCACACACCGCCTCCACTCCACACACATATCACTCATACATTTCAAAATCACATAAAAGCAGAAATAAAACCCAAACATTACGGAGATTGCGTAATGGTTGGGGTGTGAGGTTGGGTGTTATCTATTTAAACCCCGCAATTGGAAAATTGAAAGTTGGGTTAGAAGCAAATTACTGAGGTAGATATTTACATCTCGAGGTCTTCGTAGGATTTACATGAGGAGGCGATCTAGTATCTAACATGTTCTGCTGTGCCTGGAACAGATTTGATTTTTTTAAAACTTCATTTGAAGTGAAATGATACTACTTTTATCCTTTGTAATTTGGGAAAGTGCTCCGTTTATCCCACAGAATAGAGAGAGAGAGACGAGAGAGGAGAGTGAAGAGAGAGAGAGGATTGAGATGCGGAGGAGAGAGAGGAGAGGAGAGTAAGGAGAGAGAAGGAGAGAGAGAGACAGACAGACATTCAGAAGGACATAGACAGGACAGACAGAGACAGAGAGTGACAGGAGGAGATGGGAGGGATGGGAGACCAAGCACAGATCATTGGAGGGGAGCCTCAAAACTCTGTCCAGAGTTGGAATTGTGCATGACCCCAGAAATCTATGTGATGGTTGAAAGAACGGGTTCTGACAAGAGAAAGAGCACCACGGTCGAAAGCCGCTGGAAGTCGCGGCGTTGATGCGGATTATGATATATAAGATCTTTCACAGGACAAAAACCTTGGCAAATTCGATAACTAAACAATCCTCCAGTGCTCGTCTGCCAATCCTGTACAGGACTAGTTCATGAGTGTGGATTGAACAGTTTTCTTTGAATCCTGATGAGGGGGCTGCGTGAAGCAATTTAGAGTGAGAAAGGAGAGAGAGAGGGGGGGGGAGAGTTGAGAGGGAGAGGGTGAGAGAGATTGAGAGAGGAGAAGGAGATGAGAGAGAGGAGAGTGTGAGAG
Organism: Conus ventricosus; assembly: GCA_018398815.1. Lineage (NCBI taxonomy): Eukaryota > Metazoa > Mollusca > Gastropoda > Neogastropoda > Conidae > Conus > Conus ventricosus. Next base: position 46,485 of record JAFLJL010000726.1, on the reverse strand, counting down.
AGAGGACAGACAGACAGACAGAAGACAGACAGAGACAGAGACAGAGTCATATAGGACATGAGAGAGAGAGAGAAGAGAGAGGGAATGAAGAGAGTGAGACAAGAGAGAAGGATAATTCATCGCAAGAAATGGCAAAACTATATAAAACGACCAGAAGCAGAGAGGAGAAAAACGTACACAGAGATCATCCTTGTCTCCCTCTTTGCAACCAGGTCACACGTTTTTAGCTCTAGCGGAATGCTGTCTTAGCATTAGAGCGAATGTTTCATGGTTCGTGGCCACGCCTGGCATTTAATGCGGATGTCTAATGGCTCGTTGGCCAGGTGGCATTTAAGCGATGTTACAGGGCTAGTGGCAGTGCCGTGCAGGTGCAGGCTGGCTCCACTGGAGTAGATACCGATGTCTGCGCGGACCGCCCAAAGCCACTTCGTAAATTACTTGTTCACTACGCATCCTGCATCCCCGTGTTGTCCGGGGATGTGTTCAAAATGAGGGTGAGGTTGGGGATGGGGGTATTTAAGGGGAGGTAGGTACCGGGTGGGGAGGGTGGGGGGACTTAGCGTGGGAGGAGAGACAGGGGAGGGGGTGGGGGTGGTGGAAAATGAACGGGATGCAGAACCGTTAGGGCAGTTGCATCTTTCAAATGCAAGTGCGCGCGGGCCACGGCGCGTACACACAGATATAGACACACAATACACACGCGGCCGCGTGCCACAGGCGGCGCGCGCACACACACACACACACACACACAGCTGCGCGGCGCTGCGCGCTTGCGCGCGGGAGGCGTCGCAATCACACACACATACCGTGGCATATACAGTCACACTTCTACACTCACAGACACCACACAAATTACGACATAAGAATGCAAACACTCCCGACACGACACACACACGCCACGCGCAGAAATTTTGTAAAAGTTTTGGGTTTTCGTCGCTAGTCATACTTAGTCCTTAACGGGGAAGGGGCGGATGAAAAAAAAAGCAGTGTTTTGCTTATCTGTACCTTGGAAAATAAAGATTACATCATCATCATCAATCATCATCTCTCTCTCTCTCTCTCTCTCCCCTCTCTCTCTTCTCTCTCTCTCCTCTTCTCTCTCTCTCTCCTTAAAGAAATACACACAGAGGGAGTTATCTATCCATCAATTTGTCTGTTATCTCTCTCTCTCTCTCTCTTTTCTCTCTCTCTCTCTCTCTCTCTCTCTCTCTCTGTGTGTGTGTGTGTGGTGTGTGTGTTTGTGTGGTGTGTGTGTGTGTGTGTGTGTGTGTGTGTTATACATCGTTTTCATTGAAAAAACAGAGAAGTAACAAAGGATCGTAAAGGGAAGGGGGAGGAAAGAGAGAGAGGAGAGAGAGAGAGTGAGAGGGAGAGAGAGAGAGGAGAGAGGGATAGAGAGAGAGGAGAAGAGAGAGAAGGGGAAGGGGGGGAAGAGGGGGAGGGAGAAAGGGGGGTATAAGGGGGGAAAGGGGTGCCAGAGAGGGA
>JAFLJL010000726.1:25000-30000 GCA_018398815.1 Conus ventricosus | reverse complement strand
TCGTGTGTGTATGTGTGTGTAAATAGTGTGTTCATTCGCTAACCATTATGTCGCCACGCCAATGCCAAAAGCACAAACAATTGCTGTGTGTTGTGTGTGTGTGTGTGTGTGTGTGTGTGTGTGTGTGTGTGTGTGTGTGTGTGTGGTGTGTGTGTGTGTGGTGTGTGTGCCTGCCATCAATCCACGCCACATCGTTCCTTATCAATCAAGAACGCCAACAGTTGCACACGACAGCGCATCCTTCCAGTCGTAGCTGACGTTTTTATTGGTGAAAATGAAGCATGGCAGCGATTAATTTTGAGGAGGATTTGTTTTCTTAGTCCTACAGTTAGCAAACTTGTCAGTTACGGTCTGACGTTGCTGTCAACACTGAGCTGGTGGGTCTACAGTGAGTGGAGGAAGGAGTGAGTCAGCCAGTCAGTCTGTCTGTCGGTCTGTCTGTCTGTCTGTCTGTCTGTCCGTCAGTCAACTGTTAGACACAACCGCTGACAGCCACACTACTGCACAGTCTGTTCCATGTCGCCCTTCTTGGATAGATTATTGCAGTACGTAGGTAGGTTGGGATTTCTCCCCCCACCCCACCCCATCCCACACCCCCCCCCTCTCTCTCTCTCTCTTAAGTAAATTTGAGACCAAGAGGACTAACATGACGTCGGCCACCTACTGAAACATAGTGTGTGTGTGTGTGTGTGGTGTGTGGTGTGTGTGTGTGTGTGTGTGTGTTGTGCGCGCGCGCGCGCGAGTGTATGTGTGTGTGTGTGTGTGTGTTGTGTGTGTGTGTGTGTGTGTGTGGTGTGTGTGTGTGTGTGTGTGTGTGTGCGTGCGTGTGCACGCGAGTGTGTGTGTGTGTGTGTGTGTGTGTGTGTGTGTGTGTGTGTGTGTGTGTGTGTGTGTGTGTGTGGGGGGGGGGGGGGTTGGGGGTAAAGCCATGAACGCATTAGTGCGTCAACGCCAAGTCGCAAAAGTAATCCCCCAAACGCAAAACAGCTGTTCTCCATATTCCTAAGCTGTAACGCACATCCGCAAATCTTGCACTGTAAACACACCACCTACTTGAGAGTCTGCGTAAAACAAAAAGCTGGCTTTCAACTGTAAATCTGGGTCCATATTTTTCTTTTGAAATCTGTGACCATAAAAAAAGTACACTTCTTTCCATGTAAGAGACCTGCTCCGATAAAAAAAAAAAATTTTAAATCAGGGAAGAGAAAGCATGCATTTCCATTGCAAACAGAGTTACCTTTCCATTGCAACCAGAGTTACCTGTTCAAAGTTTATAAGTCAAAGTTTATAAGTCAAACAAAGTCAACTATCTGATTCAAAGCGGGATATCCGACTTCTCCCGCCTTGGCTTAAGGCTGTGTCAGGCCAAACTGACATAGGCTAGAACACCAAGGCTACATCAAAATGGTGTTATGCTCTGCATAGTTATGCGGGGATTGTCTACAGTTGTGACAAGCTCCTAGCATAACATTATCAGTCTCCAAAATACCCCGAAGTCGGAGTGTGGCTGCCCACGTGGCGGGGTAATCAAAAACTGTCACACACGTAATGTTCTCATCCCTAGCTGATGCATTTGTACCATAGTGTTCAAGTACTCTGGCTGTTCGGATGATCCCTGGAATCTTTTAGCCAGGGTACGACAACAACTACATACAACAACAGACTGTCTGATTCGGAGGCAAACCGTTTCACGCCCACGTTTTGGCATTTTCCCTCTCTGATGGAGCTGTGGTAAGCCGACTGATGCGGCAAAATCGCTTTGAGCGTGCCCATCAGCGGCGTCTGAACCATGAAACGGGCGGAGTCACTCTCACCGAACGCGATTACCTCCCTTGCATATGTCCACACATCGCCTATGGTAGACGTCCCATGAAAAAAGCCACACCTGACATCATTTCCAAGTACGACATCTCTGTGTAGTTCAGAATTTCAGTCCTAAGGACACGGAAGGCATGAATGACTTTTCCCACTTGGTCTCTGTCAAGTTTTCGATGCACGTGACACGGTGAAAACCCACCAGCAGTAATCCCCCTCTGAAGCCGCCAAAACATATCCCACCCGTGAGCGTCCGTAAATGCAAAATTTGCTTCCTGGGGCGGTTGAGATGAACTTGTACGGATTGTGGACGTCATTTGAGTTTGTTTCCGATACGGTAAGATCACTCCTGTATATCATTGGCACAGGTGCTATGATACGCCCCCCCCCCCCCCCCCCCGTGCGTGCGTGCGTGTGCGTGCGTGCGTGTATGGTGTTGTGTGTGTGTGTGGGTGTGTGTGTGTGGTGTGTGTGTTGTGTGTGTGTTGTATGTGCGTGTGCGTGGCGTGTGTGTGCGAGAGAGAGAGAGAGAGAGAGAGAGAGAGAGAGAGAGAGAGAGAGAGAGAGAGAGACACTGCCTCTGCCAATGGCGCAGCCATAACGCACCGGTCATTTAACCCAGGCGATACCCGAGGTCCTGTTGCAACAGCTTTTGTCATCACCCTCCTGAAACCATCGCTAGCGCTACAGGCATGATTTCTAACATCAGTTACTATCATTGTTGTTATTGCTGTTGTTGTTGTTGTTGTTATTGCTGCTGCTGCTGCTGCTGTTACGACTACGACTACGACTACTACTTCTGCAACTACTGTTGCTATCACTAGTACTTCTACAATAAAAAGTAGCCCCGAACTTCAGTTGAAATAGCGATAATCCGGTTATTCGACGAAAAGAAACACTACACCCCACGTTGCTCGTTTTTTTTTTTTTCTTTGGTCTAAATCTGCCATCTCTACGCGCCCTCTCTCTCTCTCTCTCTCTCTCTCTCTCTCTCTCTCTCTCTCCTCTCTCACACCACACACACAACACACACACACACACACACACAACACACACACACACACACCCCACACAAACGCATCCCACACACACACACTCACACAAACGCATGCTCCCCCCCCCCACACACACACACCACAACCACACACATCACACCACACACATGCACGCCCCCCCCCGCCCCCCCCCCCCCCCCCCCAACCGCAAATACATGATAAGCTTTTCCCCTTCTCTCTGACCCCATCCTGGCCTTACATTGGGTGGTTGTTGGTGTTCTAAGGGGAGAGGGGGCAGATCGGATACCACTGACCTTTTCCTGGGGACTCAGGTTAAGCCTGGGAAGACCACACCACAACCAGCCACACTGAACTGCAATCCCATACCTCCTTGCCCTCCCCCCAATCCACCCCCCCCCCCCGCCCCCACCCTCCCCCACCACCACCAAATGCTCACGCCTGTCCATCCGATCTGCCCAGACCCCACCCCCACCCCTATCCCTCTCTCTTCCCCTCTCACCCCCCCCCCCCCCCCCCAGCCTATCTTCCTTACTGTCTGAGCCTCGTTCCGACTTCTAGGATAGATGTGGCTGATTATATGCCGTCATTCATTAAAGAATGACGGTCAACTCACCTCTGCTGGTAAGGGTGGAGGGCGGGGGGGGGGGGGGGGGGGGGGGGGGGGGGGGGGGGGGGGAAGAACAACCGAAACAAAAACTATCCGAAAAGAGAGTGAGGAAGGGGGGGGGGGGGGGGGGGGCAACGGGCGGGTGGGTAGGTAATGGAGGGGAGGGGAGGGGGATAGGGAGATGTAGGAGGGGGACTAGAGCTGTTTGAGAACGACTAGACTGACTCCCCCTGACTCGACACTGCTAGACTGACAAGAAAACATCACGTGACCTATATTTCATGTGGCATTAAATGTCGAGGATCGTCTGAATGCGCTAGGGGAGACAACACCTGTCTGTGCGTTGAACGCCTTACAAAGCTTTGCCCCTGTACGACCACGTTTGCTGTCATGACTACAGCCTCCTTCACCGTGCATGATGGGGGCCTGGGGGGTGGGGGTGGGGGGTGCCATTTGGCTTTTGACTGAAAGCATTTCTATCCCCTTATATTTCAGTTCCCAGGCGAAGGGTTTAGAAATAAAATGCATTTTCTAGCCAAATAATTTCCAACATCCACATAACATCATTTGGGATTTATTCCGCAATACTTTATCATCCCTATACTATTCGAAAAAGCCCTTTCCCACCCAATCCCGAATTTTTGAAGATGATTTTTTTTTTTTTTTGGTCAACGAATTAAGGATTTCGGGAATATAATTTTTAATTAGGGAAATTCAAGACGATTTCGGAAAGGCTTGTAGCTATACGTCCCCCCCCCCTCCCTCCCTCCACGCCACCATAGTAGCTATACGTCCCCCCCCCCTCCCTCCCTCCACGCCACCATAGTAGCTATACGTCCCCCCCTCCCTCCCTCCACCAGCCACCATAGTAGCTATACGTCCTCCCCCTCCCTCCCTCCACGCCACCATAGTAGCTATACGTCCTCCCCCCTCCCTCCCTCCACGCCACCATAGTAGCTATACGTCCCCCCCCCTCCTCCCTCCACGCCACCATAGTAGCTATACGTCCCCCCTCCCCCCTCCCTCCCTCCACGCCACCATAGTAGCTATACGTCCTCCCCCACCCCTCCATCCACACCACCATAGTAGCTATACGTCCCCCCCTCCCCCTCCCTCCTCCACGCCACCATAGTAGCTATACGTCCTCCCCCACCCCTCCATCCACACCACCATAGTAGCTATACGTCCTCCCCCACCCCTCCATCCACACACCATAGTAGCTATACGTCCTCCCCCACCCCTCCATCCACACCACCATAGTAGCTATACGTCCCCCCCTCCCCCCTCCTCCCTCCACGCCACCATAGTAGCTATACGTCCTCCCCCACCCCTCCATCCACACCACCATAGTAGCTATACGTCCTCCCCCCCCCCACCCCCATCCACGCCACCATGGCAGCTATACGTCCTCCCCCCCCACCCCCATCCACGCCACCATGGCAGCTATAGTTCTCCCCCCCCCACCCCATCCACGCCACCATGGCAGCTATACGTCCTCCCCCCACCCCCACCCCCATCCACGCCACCATAGCAGCTATACGTCTTTCCCCACTCCTCCATCC